>SKCR01039358.1:0-149708 GCA_019454045.1 Zanthoxylum bungeanum
AATCCTATTTAGAAAGAAAAATGACCAAGAGACCTTTCACTGGAAAAGGTATAAGAGCCAATCAATCACCAGAACTAATACATTCGGACGTTTGCGGATCGATGAATGTAAAAGCCCGAGGTGGTTATGAATACTTCATCACATTCATTGACAAGTATTCAAGATATGGGTATGTCTACCTAATGCATCACAAATCAGATACCTTTGAAAAGGTCAAGGAGTATCGTGCTGAGGTTGGGAACCAATTAGGTAAGACAATCAAAACTCTACGATCAGATCGTGGAGGGGAATACCTTGACAAAGATTTCGAGGAATTCTTAGTTGAGCATGGGATAATATCCCAGCTCACAGCACCTGGAACACCACAACAAAATGGTGTTGCAGAAAGGAGAAATTGAACCCTACTAGACATGATGAGATCTATGTTTAGTTATAGCTCACTACCTAGTTCATTCTGGGGATATGCACTGCAAACCGCAATGTATATCCTTAATATAGTTCCATCTAAGTTTGTTCCTAAGACTCCCTTAGAGTTATGGAATGGTCGTAAAACTAGTTTATGACATTTCCGTATATGGGGGTGTCCAGCACATGTGCTGAAGAATAAGACTACAAAGTTGGAACCACATTCTCAGGTGTGCCTATTTATAGGCTACCCGAAGGAGACTAGGGGTGGATTCTTCTACAGTCCCGATGATAACAAAGTATTTGTATCGAAAAATGCTACGTTTCTAGAGGAGGACTACATGAGGGAGTTCAAGCCTCGTAGTAAAATATTACTCGAGGAGTTACTTACTGGTTCGACCAGCACGCCATCATCAATGAAAGTTGACAAATACATAGCACCTTCGACATCTGATAGTCAGATGCTACCCAGTCAGAATGATCTACCACCTAGACGTAGTGGGAGGGTTGTGCGACAACCTGATCACTACCTAGGGGTTGGAGAGGCATAAGTTGTCGCCTCCAGCGATGGTATAGATGATCCATTGACCTATAGTAGTGCAATGGATGATTCTGACAAAGAGGAATGGCTCAAAGCCATGAACCTAGAGATGGAGTCCATATACTCCAACTCGGTCTGGGAACTTGTAGACCAACCTGATGGGGTGAAACCCATAGGTTGCAAGTGGATCTACAAGAGGAAGAGGGGATCAGATGGGAAGGTACAGACCTTCAAGGCTAGACTAGTGGCCAGGGGTTATACCCAGAAAGAGGGAGTTGACTATGAGGAAACTTTCTCGCCTGTAGCTATGCTTAAATCCATCCGCACTCTTCTATCCATTGCCGCATATTATGACTATGAAATTTGGCAAATGGATGTCAAGACTGCATTCTTGAATGGCAATCTTGATGAAAGTATCTATATGATACAACCAGAAGGGTTCATCGCCAAAGGTCAAGAGCAAAAAGTTTGCAAACTGCAAAGGTCTATTTATGGACTCAAGCAGGCATCTTGATCTTGGAATATAAGATTTGACACAACGATCAAGTCTTATAATTTTGAGCAGAATGTTGATGAGTCTTGTGTATACAAGCGCGTCATTGACGGGAATGTGGTTTTTATTGTTTTATACGTTGATGATATTTTACTCATTGGGAATGACGTAAGGATATTATCAGACGTAAAAACCTGGCTAGCTGAGCAATTCCAAATGAAAGATTTGGGAGAGGCCAGTTATGTTCTTGGGATCCAGATACTTCGGGATCGCAAGAAACGACTGTTAGCTATGTCTCAGACATCCTACATCGACAAGATCCTTGTGCGATTTGGGATGCAGAATTCCAAGAAAGGCAATCTACCTTATCGGCATGGAATTCATTTGTCAAAGGAACAGTCCCCTAAGACACCTCAAAGTGTTGAGGAAATGAGACATATCCCATACGCCTCAGCAGTTGGTAGTCTCATGTATGCCATGTTATGCACGAGATCGGACATCTGCTTTGCAGTGGGAGTAGTCATTAGGTTTCAGTCAAACCCGGGATTGGATCACTGGGTGGCTGTGAAACACATTCTCAAGTATCTTAAGAGAACGAGAGATTATATGCTAGTATATTCCAGTTACGATATGATCCTAAAGGGATACACAGACTCTGATTTTCAGACGGATGTTGATTCTAGGAAATCCACATCTGGATCAGTGTTCACCCTAGGTGGTGGGGCTATTGTGTGGCGGAGCATAAAGCAATCTTGCATTGCCGACTCCACCATGGAGGCTGAATATGTAGCCGCTTGTGAAGCAGCTAAGGAAGCAGTCTGGCTCCGTAAATTCTTGGGAGATCTGGAAGTTGTTCCAGATATGGATAGACCACTCACCCTCTATTGCGATAATAGTGGAGCGGTGGCAAACTCCAAAGAACCAAGAAGCCACAAGAGGGGAAAGCATATAGAGAGGAAATATCATCTCATCAGGGAGATAGTGCAGAGAGGAGACGTTACCGTCACAAAGATTGCATCCGCAGAGAACCTTGCTGATCCGTTTACAAAGACCTTGCCGGCTAAAATTTTTGAAGGTCACCTAGATGGTCTAGGATTGCGTGACATGTCCCATTTGCTCTAGTGCAAGTGGGAGATTGTTGCGATGTATGCCCTAGAGCTACATGTGATGTAAACGGTTTCATGCGTTTTGAAATAAAACGATGCATTATTCATTTATCAAATTGTTTGTTTATCTTTCGCATATTATATATCTTAGTAAATACCATAGATTACTTATGTACCTTCAGACTTAGTGTATGAGTGTCATACACCAGAGGATTTGAGTCTGAAGTTAGTAATCTTAAATAGTCCATAGAGAGCAAACAAACCGGTACTTTGTTTGTGGTTTATCTATAACTGCGGTCCATTTTATATTTGTATGGCGATCTTAATCCGGATCGTCCATATAGAGACATGAGAATGGAGGCACCTTGTATGATGCGATCATATAGGACTGGACCCAGATAGAAATGACATTCTTATAATATCTGTTAAGCAAAGAAAGTCATTTCCATCTACTTGATGGTCATATATGGATTGATCTTAATTCTGAGTGTACTACGAACTCCTGCATGGCAGGCTGTGCCTTTGATTTACAAAGGTGAGGTTGGTGTAGCAATCCCAACCAATAGCTACGTACTTTGGGGGCACAGTTTGTTTTGTAACTGGGAACATTTTACATAGACATGGAGTTCACTCCTTCTTGCGAGAAGTAAATAGGTATCTTTCTTAAGGGTTGATTCGGTACTTGAACGATTTGAGCGCTCAAGTCTTTCTATTACGAATAGAAAGATTAATATTCATAATAGTTATGAATAAATCATTCATTGGAGAATCAATGGTACTTAAGGTAAAAATAATTAGAGGGGTATAACGGACATTATGACCCGGCTCTAATTACGAGATACTCGTGAAGGATCAATTCGTATGCAATGACTATATTGGTGGACACCGACTTGGTTCGGCTTAATATTTCATCTACGGCAACGAGAGTGCAACTTAGGATTTTTAGTGGAATAACCTGGAGTTAATAATTCAGAATATTTAATTAAGAGCTTAATTAATATTTCGAGATTATTGGAGCTCAGAACCCTAGGTCCATTTGGTCCCCGTGCTAGCTCGATATACTTTAGCGGAGTTAATATAATTGGATAGTCTAATTATATGCTCACAAAAAATAAATATTATTAATATGATTAATAATATTAATTACATCACACTTGAGACTATGCATTAAAAGTTAATGTAAGGTATTAATAATTATATGATAATTATTAAAAATAGAACATTGAATTATATATGATATAATTTAATAAGGCTAAGATTTATTTTGGAAACAAAAATCATCACAATGGTCGAATTCCTTATTAGATAAGGAATAGGATTTGTTTGTTTGGGAAACAAAATCAAATCAAAATACATCACCATGGCCGAATTCTTCATTGGATAAGGAATAGGATTTGTTTGTTTGGGAAACAAAATCAAATCAAAATACCTTAGCTTGGCCGAATTCCTCATTAAGTAAGGAATAGGATTTGTTTGTTTTGGAAACAAAATCAAACAAAAATTCCTTGCCTTGGCCGAAATTATGAGAGGATTGGGAGACTTGTGGTTGATTTGTTTTATGAAACAAATTACCCTAATTTTCTTTTGAGAACAATACATTTGAAAACCCTAGCCTCCTTCTCTTCTTGATTCTCTCAAAAATTGAGAAAGATTATTGAAGAACCAGAAAATTATTTTGGTGTGTGATTAGATCTCTAAAACGTTTAGAGAATTAATTTGTGAGCGTAGCCCACACTACCCTCCGTGAGTAACGAGACATAGCTCGGAAGACCTTGTGGCATTGGAAAACCTTCTCTCCCTCTCACCAGCAAGTCACGGCAGTGAGGAACAAATTTCCCCACTGCCGCTCGCATATCATACAATTTGGGGCTCGACTTTGTTTGGTTTTTAATTCGGGTTTTGGGAAACACTTTGGGGATTTTTTTAGGGCTGAGTTAGGATTGTTTTTGAGTGAAAAATCAGACCTAAAAGCCTACAGCAGATCATGCAAATTATAGACTGGTTTGGGTGCAGTTCACGCGTGTAACGGGTGCAAAACACTCCGCTATTTCACTGCAGTTCAAGGGGTTGTTCGGGGACTATTTCGGTGGCATTCCGGGGCTAAAATCTTGTTCTAAACAGAAGCAAAATTTCAATATACCCACTGGTACCATTCGGCCAAAGGAAGGGCAAAGCAGAAAAAAATTTCAAGTTCGATCTGTGGGCCTAACCGCTTCCGCTGCGCGAGGGAAAGCGTTTCCTACAGTTTCGACTAAGAATTTTTCTGGGAAAAGGAAAAATGTTTCTTTGCTATTATAAATAGGAGGGGAAAGTGTGCTTGTAAGGTTGAGTGGAGAAGAGAACAAGAGAGAATTAGACTTGTAAACACAAAGACAGATCTGAAAAGCGTATTTTGGTAATAAAACATCGTCCGTTCTGTGCCCATGGATGTAGGTTGGATCTGATCCGCCGAACCACATTAAATCTCTTTCTTGATTGGTGAATTTACTTATCTTTTGCCAAATTTGCTTTTGGTTTCCCATAAACAAAACAAATTCACAGTTGGAGGAGGATTGTCTCGGGAGTAAAAAAACCCTTATTGCCCCTGAGACCAAAATCAGCCGTCAACAGTTGGCGTCGTCTGTGGGGACTCCAACAAAAAACAGCTCGCGTAGTAAGACAATGGCAGAAGGTGGAAATCACCGGTCGCCAGGGAATTCAACAGTGGATTGGATGGAGAATATGGAGGAAAATATGAGGAAGGATATGGAGGAAAATCAAATCCTTCTGAAATCCATGATGGACAGACTGGAGAGGATGGAAGAGACGAATAATGAGAGACTAGAAGCCGGAACCAGTCGGAGGAGAGGCGAAATAGTGGAAGGAAAAGGGGTTGCAGATGAGAGCGAAGACGATGAACCTAGGAGGAAGGGTCCCTACGGGATGAGGTCCGTTATGGTAGAAAAAAGATTTACAAATGGAGGATACGTGGGAAGAAGAAAAGGGGAGACAGTCGCCAGATTCTTCCTATGATAGCCCCCGCGACACTAGAAGTGGAGACAGGAAGTATGGTGAAACTGGACGGGAAATCTCAAGTCATGAGGAACGTCGCACCTAGGGTGACAGACGTAAAGAAGGCCGCAGGAGGCGGCACGGTAACACAGATGGCAATATAAAATCTTGGTTAAGAAAAGAAATGGCCAAGTGGGGAGTAAACCCCAAAACTGATACGGGAGATGCTCGGGACGACGAGGCTGAATCCCCCCTCACTGAAGAAATAAGGTCAGTAAAGTTCCCAAGATGATTCAACATGCGGTCCATGAAGCCCTACAAAGGCCACACTGATCCAAAATCCCATATTGAGAGTTTTGTCCTATTTATGGAGGTCCAAGGAGTAGTAGGAGATGTCGTTTGCAAAGTATTCCCCCTAACCTTGGGGGGATCTTCCATTCTGTGGTTCAGAAGTCTAGCCCCAGGGAGCATCGGAAGCTTCGCGCAACTCAGGAAGTCATTTGTTCGGCACTTCAAATGGGTCTGCGTCCCAAAGAAGAAAAAATGGGGAATTGAGGCTCATGAAACAGAGGGACGATGAACCCCTGAAGGCTTTCATTGAGCGGTACCATAGCATGGTGCTCGAGGTCGGGGGATATGAGTCGCTCGAGGCCTTGGAGAGTTTGAAGGGAGCCTTAAGGATCGGAAACCTGTTGACCCACTTGAGGATCCAAGATACACCAGATTATGCCACCGCTCTGGAAATAGCCCGGAAGTTCATTTTGTTGGAAAACGAGGAGAAAATCTCCCGGATGGGGACATCTATCAGAGAGAGGACGGTGAGGGCGGAAGCTCCTCGCAGGCCAGACAGAGAGTTCAAAAAGCCACCCCCGAGGCGAAGGGAATTCAAGCCAATACCTCGGGGTGACCCGGAAAAGAGAATCTCGGCCCAGGTGAACCATGTGGCCCGGGAAGAGGCATGCATTCCTCTGAATAAACCGCTGGGGCAAATCGTCATGGAAATCCAGAGAAATGGCCTCTTGATAGAACCTGACGTCAGAAGATTCCCACCGGACATGAGGAATAAAAAATCATATAGCATACATCATAATTTGAGGAGATATACTCGACGCGAAGGGATGATCTGGGATCAGGAAAGGCACCAAACCCATGACACACCAATCACAAGTGCTACCATAAAAACCCCGGGTAGAAGTGCTCCGACCTAACTCATTTCATTTTTTAGGATCAGGACTGCATCAAGGAATGAAACGCATGAGGGAGCACATGAGCCTTTCGTAGTAGAGTCAAACCCCTGAAGCTGGAGCAGAACTACCCTATGACTTGCATTTATGAGGGATATTTCAAGATGGTAATCGCGGGGAGGGAGTGCCCCCGTAAGATGGCCAGTCTGGCCAGTTTGGGAAATACGGCTGCAGGGAATGTGTTCCCGTACATTTTGTCTGACCAACGGATCCGTAAGAAGCATAGCACGAGGAGGGATTATGCCCTCGTGGCGTTTGCTTGCTCCAGTGTTACCGAACATAAGGAGGAGCATGCCCTTAATGTTTCGGAAACTCTTTGATCCCTACCTATTTGGTCATTCGGATCCGTGAGAAGCATAGCACGAGGAGGGATAATGCCCTCGTGGCGTTTGCTTGCTCCAGTGTTACCGAACATAAGGATGAGCATGCCCTTAATGTTTTGGACACTCTTTGATCCCTACTTATTTGGTCATTCGGATCCGTGAGAAGCATAGCACGAGGAGGGATTATGCCCTCGTGGCGTTTGCTTGCTCCAGTGTTACCGAACATAAGGAGGAGCATGCCCTTAATGTTTCAGACACTCTTTGATCCCTACCTATTTGGTCATTTGGATCTGTGAGAAACATAGCACGAGGAGGGATTATGCCCTCGTGGCGTTTGCTTGCTCCAGTGTTACCGAACATAAGGAGGAGCATGCCCTTAATGTTTCGGACACTCTTTGATCCCTACCTATTTGGTCATTCAGATCTGTGAGAAGCATAGCACGAGGAGGGATTATGCCCTCGTGGCGTTTTCTTGCTCCAGTGTTACCGAACATAAGGAGGGGCTTGCCCTTAATGTTTCGGACACTCTTTGATCCCTACCTATTTGGTCATTCGGGTATGTGAGAAGCATAATACAGGGAGGGATTGTACCCTCATGGCGTATGCCTGCTCCAACGTTGTAAGGAAGAGCCCTCGAACAAAACGCAGGCTCCATAATGACCTGACGTATAAAGGAATGTGCCCTTACCATTCTAAAGGATCTTTGATCCAAATCCTGGTTCGCCGGGACTCTGAATTGAAAGATTCAGAATTGTATTTTGGAGACCTCGGAAGGGACGCTGTTTTGAGGCATTTGTGCTGTTACTTTGGGATAAGTGTTAAGTCACCCCCGTTTTTTTTTTTTATTTTCTAAAAGTTTTGTTTTTGTTTTTTGCTGGTCTGGCAAGGGGACGCCCATGCCAAATCCGATAGGGCTTCAAAGGTTGATTCACTTCCCTTCTTAATAAGTCCCAATGATTAGTCGGCTCGGGGCTGGATTCGTTCCACTGAGGCCACTTGGTTGTTCGGCTCGGGGCCGGATCCGTTCCCCCGAGGCCTCTTAGTTAATCGGCTCGGGGCTGGATTCGTTCTGCCGAGGCCACTTGCTTAATCGGCTCGGGGCTGGATTCGTTCCGCTGAGGCCACTTGGTTATTCGGCTCGGGGCTAGATTCGTTCCACCGAGACCATTATGTCTTCTCTCAGCTCGGGGTCGGGTTACATCCCACCGAGTCTATCTTTTCGAACTTGGGACGTAACATTCCCATAGAGCCAAGTGTTTCTCTCAGCTCGGGGTCGGGTTACGTCCCATCGAGTCTATCTTTTCAGACTGGGGACGTAACATTCCCCTAGAGCCAAGTGTTTCTCTCAGCTCGGGGTCGGGTTACGTCCCACCGAGTCTGTCTTTTCGAACCGGGGATGTAACATTCTCCCAGAGCCACCAAGTGTTTCTCCTAGCTCAGAGTCGGGTTTCGTTCCACTGTATGATCTTATTTTCGGCTCAGGTTGTCCCCTCACGGCCGGGCCTCGAGTGATCGTTTGCGGGAAAGCAATCGGAGAAAATTATAAAAGACAAAAAAAAAAACAAAAAAAAAGAGAGAAAAAATAAACAGCAAGTACAAACCAAGGAGGTCGTTCAGAGACTTATTTGATTCTTTTCGAAGGCTGGAATAGTGCTTTGAGAGCTTTGGTCGCACTAATCGGACAGGTCACAGTTGGAGAGAAGAGAGTTTTTGCGGTTGATAAAATTTTACCAAACAGACGCAATATGATCGCTTCATCTTCTTGTAGTCACGTCGAAGCATTTGTGACCGTTAGATCATGAAAGAGCCCAGATGTGCGCCATGTGTCGGCTTCGGAGGCAATTTTTCAGAGTTGAATGAACGACTAAGATTGGGTGTATATCGGTGTTGGCTGTGAACGGCTGATTTTGTTTGCTTTTGGCTGGAAGCCGGTTGCTGTTTGACAAGTGTCAAGCTCGGAGTAAACCCTAGAGATGATTTGATGGGCATTTAAATGGATGTGACGGTTGCGCGTCTCGAGAGAGTCTCCAGAAGGGCGGTGAAAAGATTTTGTTTTTGCGGGAAAAGAAGTCAGACCGAGCATCTGGGTTGTATAGAGGACGTGGTGGTGACAGGCCAATCAAACTTATCCTCACAAAAGTCAGTCGTCACTCCATCAGGAGTACTATTCTTCTTATATAGTTCCCGGCACCAACTTGTATACTCGTTGGAACCGAGAACTAGGGGACAGATATTGGCGGTATTTTCAGGCCCTATGATATTTAAGCAGTACGGCAGGGGTAAAAATGTAATTCTCTTCTTGGTCAAGATCATTAATGCCGACCCGACCACTAAAAGCCAACAGTAAGGGGCCGAGTATTTTATGATCGGTAACCGACCACTCCAGACCGGATGGTCGGGCATTATCAGATCGATAGCAGCATTCTCAGTTCAAAAGACCATTGTGACCGACCTCATGAAGACCGAGAATATGGCGAGATATGCTCCAGAAGATAAGACATCCTATTTTTACGGATAAGAAGATAAGTTATCCTACTTTCATGGGGAAAAATTGATAAGTCAGTGTCCTAATAGGATAAATGAAGTGAAGGTAGTTTCGACTAAGAATTTTTATGGGAAAAGGAAAAATGTTTCTTTCTATTATAAGTAGGAGGGGAAAGCGTGCTTGTAAGGTAGAGTGAAGAAGAGAACAAGAGAGAATTAGACTTGTAAACACAAAGACATATCTGAAAAGCGTATTTTGGTAATAAAACATCGTCCGTTTTGTGCCCGTGGATGTAGGTTGGATCTGATCCGCCGAACCACGTTAAATCTCTCTGTTGATTGATGAATTTACTTATCTTTTGCCAAATTTGCTTTTGGTTTCCCATAAATAAAACAAATTCACAGTTGGAGGAGGATTGTCTCGGGAGTAAAAAAAAATCCCTTATTGCCCCTGAGACCAAAATCAGCCGTCAACAGTTGGCGCCGTCTGTGAGGAATAACACATATCATGAGTAACACAATTTTCCAATTGTTGACACCAAAATTATTAAATTATGAGTAACAAAAAAAATTATGAATTTTAAGAGTTCTCGTAGTAGAGTGGTAGTGATTTGGTATTGGTACCGCAAAAATCAATGTAAAAATCCATGTCAAAGAGCGAAAATTATATTATGTGCCGGGTGTATATGACATCTCTCTCACAACAGGTGGATCCCATAATTATGTGGGGCCCACCTGCTGTGAGAGAGATGGCATATACACCCGGCACATGATATACCACCTCATCAAAGAGGATAATAGCATTGTGAAACTCCTGCTCTGGTGGAGGCAGTACTATTGGAAAAAAATTAACACTAGAATGCCTATGTTTCATCCACAAATAAAAACTGATTCATACATAATAAAAAATTGGAAAATAAAAGTATCTTATTCACGAATAGCTCATAAGTATGTTCTTCTTTTTCTCTAACAGTTAAAAAAATCTCACGTCAAAAGTCTGATGGGTTAGGGTGAGATTTTTTATAGTGTTTGATATTTATATCTTCCATTAAAAAGTCTCACACAATTACACATATAAAAAAATTCTTCAAAATAAGCATTTTTTTTCAATACCATAAGACTTTTTATTATTTGTTTAAAGTCCAGATTATTTTTTTTTTGAATCGTTGGAAACCCCGCCTCCAGACCACACCTTCTAGGCTTAAGTGAAGCAGGTAAAACCTGCTACTGTCTCATGCTCTTACAAGAAACGCACTCCCTGAATTCGAACCCAAGATCTCAAGGTGAGGTCCTGAACCCTACACCACCAAGCCACGTCCCTTGGAGACAAATCTTGATTGAATACCACTAGATTTGAACACTCTCTTTAAAAAATCATAATAGTCTTAATGAAATACCATATGACTTTTTAAATTATTTAAAAGTCTTAATTGAATAACATAAGACTTATTTAACTCAAAATAGTCTTTAAAAATCTTAATTGAATACACACCCCTTAATAAATTATTCAAATTTGAGGCATGGCCTCGTGAAGGTAGGAATTTGTACTCTTAACCATATGAAAATCTTCTTGTATGCTTTTTTAATTATCATTTAATTAATCTTGATAAGTTTATTAAATTAGATCTATCAATATTCTTGGAAGATTGATTAAAGGCTCATTAACGGTTGTACTTTTAGTTTAATTTTGTTGAATGAGAAAGTTCCACTCAACAAGAACTTAAAAATTAAAATGATATCTAATCCTATTGTTTCTCCAAGAGTAAATCGGTTTTGAACAAAAAGGCTTGTTTATTTAGATAATTCAAATATATGTTTAAACTCTAGTTTTTGAGATTTAGTTGATGGTGAGATAGATTTTGCAAAAAAAGTAATGGATGCGCCGCATGACGAGACCACAATGATCAAATTAGAAGGGGAGTTTTTTTTTTTTTTTTTTGGAAAATTTCGGCCTCAAATCACCTGATTCAAACTTAAGCGGAACATATAAAATTTTCGATTGCCCCAAGCTTTTACAATAAACACACCCTCTGGATTCAAACTCAGGACCTCAAGATTAGATCCTGAACCCTACACCACTAGGACACGCTCATTTGAGACAAAAGGAGTCTATTTGTCCATTCTTAAAATGTTATAGACTTAACTAACTATATTAAGATAAATTTTAGCGGTCTAAGTGTCAATTTCTTTAAAAAAAATTTGATATACTATCCTAGTTTTGGGTAGTGGTCTTTTTGTCTTAAGTAAGAGACTATCATTCGACTATAAATATTCTTCTTATTGGTTCCACTCATATTTCCTAAAGACGGATCACCCTCTAATAGTCCCAAATAAATTAAATACATGAATTAAGATACTAATGTTTCTTATTCTATAATTACGAAAACACTTTTTCACTCAGGGATTTCACTTTGAAAAGAAAATATACTTCAAACTGATGGAATCGGGTCCATAACTATGGGTGATAAAACGAATCGAATCAAAATGTGATGAATTCATATTTGATTCGTTTATTAAACGAATCATAATATAAGGATTCGTATTCGATTCATTTATTAAACGAATCGAATACGAATATTCGTTAAGTATGATATTATTTAATAACATAATTTTTCATATTTTATTTACATTTATTTTTCATAAATATATACATATGAAATATGTAATTAGTATATTTACTAAAAATATCTCACCAAATATTGTCAATATTATTTTTTTCTATGGTAATTAAACATAATTTCTCGAATCTTAATTAAAAATAACAATAACTAGTAAAAGAAAATAATAAAACGAATCATAAACGAATGAATGAGCTTAAGTTCGTATTCGATTCGTTTAATAAACGAATAGAACCGAATTGACCCATTTATTAAACGAATCCATTTTTTCAAACTCGTATTCGCTTTAAAGTGAATCGAATCGAACGAATAAACGAATCATAACTCAAATTGTCATCTCTATTCATAACCATGGGTTCAGATACACAAGTCTTGAATGGAAAAGTGAAAATATAGACAAAAGATAAACTACGTAAATACTTTTAGTATATACAATCTCATTTTATAAAATTTTATAATTATGTGTAATTTTTTTTAACTAATCATGTAAGAATAAATACATGGTGATTAGAATGAATATATTATTTCTCTAACTTGATAAATACATATTTTCAAGTCTCTGATCAATAAAGAACCATTTTCTTATGACTAGGTTAGGTTGCACTTGGGATCTTTATAATAATCAACTGTCTTGGAGATTCCATCAACTGTTGGGCAACTTTTAAGCCACAGTTAGCACTAGGGGTGGGCGCGGTTCGGTTTGGTTCGGTTTTTGCTAAAAATCGAACCAAATCATATTTTAAGGTTCAGATTTTTTACCTCTCAAACAAACCATTAAATAACGTTTGGTTCGGATTGAATTTTTTTAAACCACGTTTACACGGATTGGTTCGGTCGGTTTACGGATTATTATATTTAAAACAAATTTTCATCCACTTAGTGAAGACAAAAAAAAAAAAAAACTATATATCCAACAAATAGTATGAAATGCTATGGTGTAAGCTGTGACTCCAGGGAAACATGCACTACATTAAGGATTGAAAAATGAGGCATAATTAATTCTTGTATTTTTTAAAATTACCTTGAATAATGATGCTACCATCGTTCTAATTAAGAGACAAATCCAACATCTTACTTTCAGAATAATGATGCTACCATAAAATAAAAATTTAAGAATAAAAGTATTAACAAATAAATTGAAAAATAAAGTATTAACAAAAAATTTAAGAATAAAAATATTAACATACTAATAAAAAGAAAACATAGAATAAAATTTAAAGAAAAATACAAATTTTTTATATAAAAAATATATATTTTTTTAATTATAACGTTCGGTTCGGTTAACAGGTGCGGTCGGATTAGCTCCTGAACCGAACCGTAAACCGTTTGGGGTGGGCCAATCTGAACCGCAAACCGAACCGTTAGAAAAAAAACCGTAAATTCGTCCGGTTTGGTTTGGTTTGCGGTTCGGTTCGATTCGGTCTGTTTTTTTGCCCACAATTAGTTAGCACTAGCTGGTAAGTCAAGAAATTATAATGGGCCCAAACCCAACCCGGCCCACGGATATCACCATCACAATAATAATAATAATAATAATAATAATAATAATATATTTAAAGAATATCAACGAAACCGCATTATTGACATTCATTTCTCGGCAAGCAAATCTTCTTCAGTCTTCCAAGCAAAGCAAAGCAAAGCAAAACAATGGCACCGGAGCCGGAAGATGAGATCAAGGACGAGAAAAACCCTAGACCTCTTGACGAAGACGATATCGCTCTCCTTAAAACCTATGTACTGTCTCTTTTCTTTCCAACGATTTCTAATTAGCATTTCTTTGATCTAGTAGTATAACTAGGTTTTTTGCTTTATCTGGGATCGTAATAATATGGGATTTTGTTTGTTTTAGTGTTTTATTAAAATGGGATTTTTGTTTTTGTGTCTTTTTTGGTATGTGATATTGTTGAAAAAATTGAAGTTTGGAACTTCAGAGATTGTTTTGAGCGCGAGGATGTAATGATTTAGGAATTTTTACTTGGATGTTGCATGTAATTATATATTTGATTTGGGCTTACTTGAAGTTTTGATTTTGATTGCAAATATTGTGTTTTTCTATGCAGGGATTAGGACCTTATTCTACTAGCATTAAGAAAGCAGAAAAAGAAATAAAGAATATGGCCAAGAAGGTCAATGACTTGTGTGGTATGAAATTTTAACTTGGTTGTTTACCCACTTTCAACATTTTTTTTTCATTTTTGGTTGGGTTTACTGACACCTTGTGAGATAGGTATCAAGGAGTCTGACACAGGATTAGCTGCACCAAGCCAGTGGGATCTTGTGTCGGATAAGCAGATGATGCAAGAGGAACAGCCTCTTCAGGTATTCTATTTCAAGAAAAATGTTTAACCATTAGTTTATGTAGTTGATTTGATGTGTTTCTGAATCAATTTGCTATTTTGTTGAGTAGGTTGCTCGGTGCACCAAGATAATCAATCCAAACTCAGAAGATGCCAAATATGTTATAAATGTTAAACAGATTGCAAAGGTATGCCATTACATTGTTTTCTTGGGCTTCTTCTTCTCTCCTTATGGACGATTGTAGGTTTGTGTGTGAATCATATATTTTTCTTTCTGTTTTTCATTTTCTTTTTCATTTGGTTCAAGGATGAATATTTGCTAGTTCCTTGAACTATTTCTTATCCTTTTATTTATTGAAATTTTTCTAGGGTTTGTATTGCTTGCATATGTTATAATTATGCTTGTCTGATGGAAAACGTGGGGTTCTATATGGATCGATTTGGCTGTTGCTTCATGTTGGGATGATATAATATGTATTTTTCTTTACTCTTTTCTTCAGTTTGTTGTTGGGCTTGGTGACAAAGTTTCCCCTACTGATATAGAAGAAGGCATGCGTGTGGGGTAAGTTTTCTACTTTTCGATTAATGTTTTTTATAATTCATTTGAAGAGCATTTATACACCACATTTTCTCATATTATTTTCCCTCTACTTTTATGATTCATATGTTGATATTTGTGTAAGTGTGCCATATTACCATGAGTCAAAGCAATGTGAATAAGTGACGTTGATGTCAATACAAGTTCTACTGCTGAGGAAATGGTCATAGCTTTTTCTGTGTATAATAAATTGGGAAAGGCAAATGCATGTGCTTTATTGGCTATGAGATACGTCTATGATTGCTTGTTGTTTGACTTTGGAAATACATTTGTTTATTTTTGGTGAAAATATTGTAGATTTGATAGGTTTACTATTATTTTGTCATTGCAGGGTCGACCGAAATAAATATCAGATTCAAATTCCCTTGCCTCCAAAAATTGATCCAAGTGTGACCATGATGACAGTGGAAGAGAAGCCGGATGTTACGTATAATGATGTTGGTGGATGTAAGGAGCAGATTGAAAAGATGCGCGAAGTTAGTACAAGTTTTTAATAATTTTTTATTACTTTTAATAATTTCCCCTCTCTGGTTAGTCCATAAAATAAATATACATTACCTGAACTTCACAAGTATATGATGAATGTGTAACTGATTTGAGACTTGAGAGACAATATAATTTTAATGTTATAATGTGGTACTTACGTTAAGGAATTTGGTTTCTTTTAGGTTGTTGAGCTACCCATGCTTCATCCTGAGAAATTTGTAAAGCTAGGAATTGATCCTCCAAAGGGTGTTCTATGCTATGGTCCTCCTGGCACGGGTAAAACATTATTAGCCAGAGCTGTAGCTAACAGAACTGATGCTTGTTTTATTCGTGTTATTGGGAGTGAGCTTGTACAGAAATATGTTGGTGAGGGAGCTCGGATGGTTCGTGAACTATTTCAGGTTTGAAGCTGCTCGATTGCATTTCATAACTTAAATTTCATGAATGATGATTCCTTTGAATGTTGCCTTGTAACCTAATGAAATAATGTTATCTGCTGCAGATGGCACGTTCAAAGAAGGCTTGTATTGTTTTTTTCGATGAAATTGATGCTATTGGGGGAGCACGTTTTGATGATGGTGTAGGTGGAGACAACGAGGTTCAACGCACAATGCTTGAAATTGTGAATCAGCTTGACGGGTTTGATGCTCGTGGAAATATCAAAGTCCTAATGGCAACAAACAGGTAAAGCTGCTACTGTTAATGGGGCACGTGTTATGCATGAAGTTTGTACCTCAATTTGTATACTCTATGAAGTGCATGTGTTCTTCTCCCTAGCACTCTTCATATTATATGACCCTTTTTTTCTGCATAGATTCATTTACCATTTGTCGCCTTTCACACTTTGCTACGTACTTGAGCATATAAGTGGGATTGTGTCGGTGAGAAGGGTTGCCAGCTGGGTCTGCAAAGTTAATGTCTGTTGGTATTGAAAAAATATGAAGTTGCACACCATTTATTTACCATGGCATGGTTCTTGATTTTGCACCTGGTGACAAGTTTTGTTGACTTGTTATCCTAACTTATATTTATTCTTGTGTTGTTTTGTCTTTGAGGCCTGACACACTTGATCCAGCACTGTTGCGTCCTGGACGATTAGATCGTAAGGTTGAGTTTGGACTTCCTGATTTGGATAGTCGGACACAGATATTTAAGATCCACACGCGAACAATGAACTGTGAAAGAGATATCCGGTTTGAACTCTTGGCTAGGCTTTGCCCCAATTCCACCGGTAAGTCTCCACCTTTCCAAAATTTTATTGCGTTGTGTTCTTCCCCAAGGGATAGTCATTGCTGAAAAATGATTTATGTTTATTGCATTATATTGATGTGTCCAAGACTTCTTAAGCACTCATTACCAGTACCCATTCATTTATGTTTTATGTTTACCCTTTCTGATTTTGGCCACATTATGAGTTTCCGATTACGGGGTTACTTTTTCAGGAGCTGATATAAGGAGTGTATGCACAGAAGCTGGAATGTTTGCTATCCGGGCACGAAGGAAAACAGTGACAGAAAAAGACTTTCTTGATGCAGTGAATAAAGTCATAAAGGGATACCAAAAGTTTAGTGCAACACCGAAATATATGGTGTACAATTGATTCCAATGTTTTTCATTCTGGAGATACTTGGAAGCAATTGTTCCACCTTATCGGAGTGTTTCCGTAGAACATGTAGTAGTTTCATTTGAGAGGCTTTTCATTCTCGGTTGTTTAGACCTGGTAGTATGTTTTGTGTTACATTTGCCCTCTCAAGAACCATTTTGTATGATACCATTTATCTGGATAATCCAATGCCTGTTACTCTATTCAATTATATTAAATTTTTTTACTCCATTATTGACATCTTAATACCGCAAGGACCAAACACTAAGAATCAGTATGATGAAAGGGCTGTGCTAGTTTGCTGGATGGGTTACCCTTTCGGGCAAAGTATCATTTTCCCTGAGGAAATTAAGCTACAGTTGGTAGTTGGAGAAAATTCATCTGTTTCAGATTTTGCTTTATTACTTTTGGAATCTGCCTAACTACATAAAGAACTCTTCCAACAAAAACTAGGAATCTTCACACCTGAAGACAATCCTCCTGTTACAAAAGAAATTTGAGATGCAGACTAAGAAATGGCAAGAATTATTAGCTGAAGTTGCCTCGAGATACACACCCCTGTCTATTAGAACCCAAAAAATTGATAAATTACAATCATCATCTTGCAATGATTCAGTTCTGTGGCAGATTGTAGCTAGCATCAAGCTTGTAAGAAACTGCTGCCAGGATCTCCTCCATTGAAAAATTGAACAATACAATACTGATGACATTTTGCTTCAGACCGTGTGAGCTGCTTGGATTACATTCAAGTCCAGGTTTTTAAGCCTCACGACTGATTCAACATGTCCTCTCAAAGTGTGTATCTCTCCCAGTCTGTAGAATTCAAATGTGATTTTATCAACAGGATTTAATTTATGGTCAAAAACTTCTCATGCCAACAATGCAGTAACCTAGAGAGCTAAAAAAAAGTTTCAGAATTTTTTTAATTTTTGTTACCAATGCAAGACCTTAGAAAAGAAGGAATGTCAGAGTTACCTGGCAATTTCAGCACGCCGCCTGGCTTGCTCAGCGATCAAAGAAGAACGTGATTTTCTGCCATTGAACTCCATGTCTGTACCCATTAAACCTTGAAGACTTCTCTGGGAAAGAACCCACTGAGCTGCCCTATCTTCCTTCCCGTAATCTTTCTTAGAAGTAAAAGCAGTCTGTTGAAACCCGGAAACAAATGGGAAGCATGAAAAACTATTTCAAACCTACTCTTGATCATTAATGAATGGTAAAACCAACTGCATATGCAACAATTCACTGACCTTTCTATCAAATACGAGATTCCACGCTTCTCCGCTTAGGGCATAGCGAACTGTGAACTTGATGATATCCAATGGTATGTAGAATATCAAGCTGTATAACCATATGACGCCTGCCCATCCCCATCCAATGCCACTGATATAAGCAAAGCTAATATTTGCATAGACAGCAATTAAGGTAGCCACCTAAATGTAAAGAGAATTAATATGAGAAATAACTACAATTGCACAAAACTAGTTGATCTAAAAACAGAAGCTGCTCTTGTGAAAGTTGTACCAATTGAGCCACCACAAATGCACACATCAATAAAGTTCCAGGCCTCTCTACAAATGACCAACTCTGACTTCGCGTAACAAATATGAGAGCTTGACTGATGATACTGACTTGCAGATATACAGCAGATGAGACTTCCTCAGTATTGCTGGATAAAGACTTTACATGAAAGTGTGTCTGCAAAAGGTATCGATTGCAGAAACACCATCAGTATATTCTTAACATATCTATAGAAACAAACTTAGGACATAAGGATGAATAAATTTGATACCTCAAAGAAATCGGTGTCAACTACAACCCAGTAAAACAGGACAGTGACCAAAGCCAGATATGTGCCGATGACAATGCCAGTTGCAAATATCTCATTGAGCTTCCAACTGTCAGGCCTCGGAGATGGCTTTACTCGATCTTTGGAAATAGTCATGATGGTTCCTAATTGAAAATACACAAAAGACACCATTGAATATACATTTCAAGAGACGTCACTTTGTACCTCGAACACGGTTGCTTTATTTAATTGTCTATGTTAAGCTGGACACTAACCGGTGACCATATACTGTCATCAGACTTGGAGATCATTTAGAAAAAAGGAGAAAGGCATCAAAAGCTAAAACATTACCGTCATTAAGTATTGCTATTATCAGAACCATGAAAGGTGGAAAGTCATATTCCCATATTAAAGCCAGAAGCACGAAACCAAGCTGCATCGGGATCAGTTTCAAACTTAGTTAAAAGCTAAATAAAATCATTAATTAATAACTTAATCATACATAAGTTCATGAAAATGAACAGATCAATTAAACATTAAGAAATTCTGCTTACCACTATACGTATGGTTATGGAGACAGCATATATCTGCATATTAATTAAATCTAATCAGATTATGTCAAGACAAAGATATCTAAAAAGTGCGAGTTCAAATGAATTACATTGCTGTCTAGCATGCACAAGAAATATATGCCAGTTTATTACTACTGATCTAAAACTTTGTATTCGAGTAAAAATGAAAAGATAGGTACTGAACCGTGTAATTCTTCATTCTTTGGAATATAGCCCTGCTAGTCAAGACAGCACTGACAATCACGCTTAATCCAGGCTCGGTTAAGACTATGTCAGCAGCACCCCTTGCCGCATCTGTAGCATCTGCCACTGCTATTCCAATATCTGCTTTCTTCAGAGCAGGTGCATCATTCACACCATCTCCAGTCATTCCCACCACATGCTTCTTCTGTTGTAAGATCTTTACAATTTCATATTTATGTTCTGAAAGTTGCACAGATATGATTTCTCATCAGGAGATGGGAACACAAAGCTACAAAGATCAAATATACATATTTGTAGCTATCTATTTAGTCATTAGTACTACAAGATCGAATCTGGATGATACTAAATTTATTTGTAATAAAGAACTAACGTAAATGAATAAAGTAGCATATGAAGTTCTAAATAAATAAGCAGAACATTTTCGTGACAGTTTTGAATTATCAGATTCAAATACCAGGAAATACGCCAGCGAAACCATCAGCCATTTCAATGAGCTCATCCACTGGAAGAGCTTCATTTTCATGTTTGTCATGACCCAGCAATGATGAAGAGGGGTACATGTTTGTTCCCATGCCAAGCCGTCTCCCTGTCTCCTTTGCAATTGCCAACTGGTCGCCTTTATTAGCACATAAAATAGCATATTAGTCTTTTCTTCATTATTGTAACCAACACAGAGGACAGTATCTCTTCCAAGGATCCGGCAGGGGGAATATATGGTGTCTAAATTTGCAAACCCTGTAATATCATATAAGAGCATGTACCTGTAATCATTTTAACACAAACTCCAAGGTTAAGTGCTCTACGGATGGTTTCAGCACTATCATGTCTTGGAGGATCAAACAAGGGCAATAACCCGCAGAATGTCCAAGGCCCTCCAGGACTTTCCTTAGTCATTTCAGGAACTTCCTGCACAGGATTATTATATGAGGTTGATGAATGTGTTTAAAGCAAATTCAAAATATGGACAAGCTATTGCATTTTTGCAGTTGTTATTTCGCTTGATGCAACCCTCAGTGATAGAAAAGAAAAAGAAAAGGATAAGTATTCAAGATGCACAGGATGTTATACCTGAATAGCAACAGCAAGAGATCTCAAGCCTCTTTCAGCAAATTTGTCAATGATGTAGTGGACTTTTCCAGCAATCTCTTCCTTCTCTTGGCACATATTTAGGATCTGTTCTTTAAGGAAAATGTATGAATATAGAATATAATAACTAATATCAAGAACCAGGCAATCTGAAATTTACTGAGTTAGTCGTCTCTGAGAGTACCTGTTCAGGAGCTCCTTTGCTGGCTCGATACCAATTACCATCAGAATCAATGTATGTGATTGCAGTACGCTTATCCACTGGATTGAAGGGCAGAAAATGCACTTCCTTAATGTTTGCGCGTGCCTACAGTCAAAAAGGTATTTTTAGAAGTATTTGCATATGCATATAGCCAAAAAAAAAAAAAAAAAAAAATATTAGACCTACAAAATTTCAGTGTTGATATAAAAATATTTTTCTAGATGTACCTCCTTTGGATCAGCCAGCATATTGATAATGGCAGCATCAATAGCATCCTGATTTTCCAGTCTCGCTGCTCTAGCTGCGAGCAGAACAATCGAGTCTTTCTCCATATTTCTGTTAAAAACCTGCAGAAGTTATATCTTGACATTAGGCTCTTCCAGATTAATAATGAAATGGACAAGAAATCAACTCACATACCTCTACAAGGTTCCGGTCAACAGTGAGTCGATTCAAGGTAAGAGTTCCAGTTTTGTCACTGCAGAGGACATCCATTCCGGCCATTTCTTCAATTGCTGTCATTCTTTTTGTAATGGCACCCTTAAAATGATGGGAATAAAGAACAATTTTCATTTGTTTTAGCACTCATACAACTTTGGTTTCAACTTCATCTCAATTATTCTAGAATGATCTCAGAAACCATGTTGATAAGTTTCACTGCTTCAACATATTGTATGTTTATAGGTATTGAGAGTTTTACCTGTTGAGAGAGCCGGTGAGAGCCTATTGCCAGTGTAACAGATAACACTGTTGGCATAGCTATGGGAATTCCTCCGATTAAGAGAACAAGAAGGTTGTTGATTCCATCCCTGTATGATCGATGCTGAATTGGAAACATGACAATGATTTCAAGAATCATTCCCACAGCTATAGAGCAAATGCAGAAGTTCCCAATGGAGGTAAGCACCTGCAGCAAATTTATCCCAAAAGTCACATTATGGCTCTAACCAGTTTTCAGGTTAATTGATACTTGAAAATGTTTCAAAGCTTTGTTCAGTTTAAGTATGGAAAGTAGTCTAAACATTTTGATGAAGCTTCAAGCACAATCAAATGTTTGATGCTGAAGCCTAAATGAAATAATTGAAAACTCACAGTAAGGGGATATCCACAAAACTAAATTACAAGAATTAAGGACCACATATGACCAAATTAGATTCAATAAAATGGTAAAAGTTGGAGATTTTTTGAGTCACCTGCTGAAAATGTCCAACAACTTCAGTGGAGTCAACTAGATGTGCAGCTTTTCCAAAGAAAGAGTGGACTCCAGTTGCTATCACGACAGCTTCTATCTCGCCGTGCTTGCATGTTGAACCAGAAAAAACTTCATCACCTGTCCTCTTAGTGACGGGGAGTGATTCTCCGGTAAGTGCTGACTGCAACAAAATATTTGACATGTTTTCATCATCATATGAATTGTATTTTAGTTGCTTTGATAATTGCAAACAAATTTAGTACTTAACAGCTAAATAGTACAAGGCCAAGAATGAAACACTATCTAAAGGTGGCGGATAGAATGAAGCTAAATAGGGAATCATGTTCTGTTCATTTGTAACACTTGCCTGATCAATTTTCAGTGGATCTCCTTCAAGAAGACGAGCATCTGCAGGGACGATATCCCCGAGCTTTATGCTAATTATATCTCCTGGCACTAAAACAGCTGCATCTTGCTCTTGCCATTGCCCATCTCGCAGAACCTGCATTAAGACATGGTCAGTTATATAGTACTACTTTCGAAAAGGAAAATTAATAAAAGTATAGAAAATTGTTATTAGAGGTAGAGGGACTCACCTTCGTTTTTGGAGCTAAACGAGCCATTAGCGCTGATGCGGCATTCCCTGCATTATTTTCCTCTATGAAACTGATTGTTGAGTTGATTATCAGTAGACAAACAATCCCTACAAAGTCCTGCCAGTCAGGACCCTGCCCCTAAAATATCATTACCCAAAAAAATTGAATCGGTAAGAAACAAAAATATGAAATCTGCAAAGAATTAGAAATGCATGCAAGAAGAATTTACTCACTCCACCATTAGCAAGGACAATTGCCATCACTGCTGCAGCTTCCATAACCCATGACAATGGATTCCACATAAAGCTAAGAAACTTCAAGAATTTGTTCTCCTGCATCAGAAAATTTTTGAGTATCTGTTAATAGAAGTTTAAGGTGGTTCAATTTCATGAACATTGTCAAAATTTTTGATGTGTTAACAAGCCATATGATCTGAACAACCAAGGAAGTGCCTAAGATTGATTCTCCATCAACAGCCGTTACCCCATTGCTTATAATATATGCTAGCTGGTATCATTTATAAGATATTCAAATTGCAAATTGACTTCCAAATTTTGTACTTCCTTAGTACATTAATAATGAATTTAGAGAACAGCTCTTACCGACTTCTCCTCGAGCTTGTTTGGACCAAAAATCTTCAATCTCACTTCAGCATCTTCTGATGAAAGACCTTGTCGGGTTGTTCTTAGTTGTTCAAATACTTCATCTAGTGGTAACCGTTCCTACGAAAACAGTGTTTGAAAAATGGATTATTACGGCACAATTTGAAATTAACAAGCAAATGTGATTAATGTAATGAATTTGTTGCACAACTTACCAAATCAATTCCCTCACGGTTGAAATTCTCAGGATCAAGCAATGGTTTCTCCAAATCCTCAGGCATGATTTAAGCTTGAAAATCGCAAGCTGGCTTGAAATCAATTACTTCAAACTCAGTTTGTATTTAAAAAAAAAAAAAAAAAAAAATCATCATGAACTAAGAGCATATTTGTATCTACTGCACGTCTAACTCAATCGCATTCACTTGTGCTAATGAACATGGAGAATCCCAAATCAACAAGCCAAATTATAAAAGAACAGCTCAACAATTACATGTTTCAGTACAGAAAAACCAAATTTAATCCTGAAACTTAAGTGAAGACATTTGTTCATATAATTATGTACTTACTTTTGCGAAATTCGGAAAATGAGAGAGAGCAGAACACTTGAAAGTAGAATGTGTGGAGTGAGGAGCCTCCTCTTTGTTAAGGAAATAGGAAGCTAAGAAAGTGAAGTAAAGTTAGATTTTTTTTTTTAATGATTTGGTGGCCTATTGACCGTTGGCTGGAAGTTCACAACCAACAGTCGACTGCTGGTCGCGCCATTTTGAGCGCTGAACGTGTTTTTAATTTTTCAAATGCTAACTACCATTCAAAACTTACTCTTCTAAACCTAACGGTCTTTCCGTCCAAAAAAAAAAAAAAAAATTAGGTACAAATATACAATAACGTGTATATATTTTATACACCTATATATGCAAACCCATTTATTTAATTAATTTGAAATATTTATTTATTTGTGGAGAATATGAAGTAATTAATGGAACATATCATATACACATGGACCTTTTGTTTCTAAGTTTTTTGGGGTTTACATTTTTAGGTAGAGATTGATGAAAGACAGATGCCATAATGAAAGAACCATAAAAATTTCTGAATAAAATATTTACATATATACATGGTCAATCTAGAAATAAAAATTTATGAAGCTAAATAATAATAAATAACAAATTTAGGGGACCGATTTATAAAATTATAAAATTAAAGGCTAAAAATGAAAAAATTGAAGACTAAAAATAATAATATATAAATTATATCGGAGCAAGCCTCCTTTGGACTTTGATAAAATTATATTGTTACTAAGTTCAATGTATTTGTGTGTATGTTTATGCTGTAACTCTTATTGAGGTCCCGACAATTATTGTAATTTAGGTAAAATATGATTGTAACTAAACTTAGTGTGACTTAAATAAAATGTGATTGTGACTAAACTCAATATAACTTACGTAAAATATGATTTTGAATGAACACAAAATGACTTACGTAAATAATTAATGTGACCATGACTGAACTTAATAAAATTTGATTGAGCTCAATAACAAACCATTGTTTACCTTCTGACATTCATTCTGATTTTTATTGATTTTGATTTTTACAAATTATGATTTGGTATCCGGATAAAGGAGATATCATTGTTAATGATATTTTTAAAAACATTTATAGATTAATAATTTATAATTTTTCTTTCATAAAATATTTAATTTTAAAATTAAGATTTCGGGGGGGAAAAGGAAAAGCTTTTAAACTCACAAATTTCACGCACCTGGAAACCATGTATCTAAAAAGAACACCAAGCCCACTTCAGTATATTGGGTTACTGAGATGGGCAGCCGACTTCAGTGGTTTGGGCTACAACCCATTCTCATATTTCGTTTCGAAAAAAGTAAAAAATAAATAAATAAATAAAACCATCAAACTTATTCATATTTAATTATTTATCTACCTTACAAAAATTATGTTCTCGTTCAAGCTGCAAACAAAAGTTTTTATTAAAATCATTTTCTTGGTTAAACATTTAAACTAAAATATCTTACAATAGTATCATTATTGAATCAATTTAAATCCTTTACATAAAATCGATTTATTAGGATTACAAACAGTCAAAAATATCTTAGCATACAACATAATGATATAATAAGAAGGAATAATAAACAACTTTAGCAAGCTTACAATCTTGCCAGGGGGACTGAAATTGCTATCTATTATTAGTAAGTGTTTCTGATGAATTTTGTACCTATTTTGAATTCATTTGTATGTTAACTAAAGGGTTGCTGAGTTACAATTGTACATGTACTTAATTTCAACACACTTCCTAAACTCATTCATCCTTTAACCCTCCCAAAACTTTTCCTTATTCCATTCATAATTTAAGCTCTCCCCTTATTTGGTGGAAGTGCACTGCATTTGGATTATGGATGGCAATGGGGAAGGTTCGAGCCATGGATCATGATCCTCGAATCAGAATTATTTAGAAATCTCTCAACCCACCCCGAACATGAAATTCTCCGAATGTGGATATTCCCCATTATCTTTGGATGTGGATGGGGAAATTGGGAACCCGATCCCCACTTATTATATTGTTAATTTTTAATTTTTATGTGACAATCTTAGAGTAAGACAATGAACTTTTTGTTTATAATCTATAAATTTTTTATTATTATTTTTTTTAAAATATTTAAATTGGCAATGTGAGTAATTACAAGCTGCAACCCGAGGACACATGCTTAGTCTGTACCACCATCTTTTTTGAAGTTCTCGACATTAACACGCTAACTCGTTGATACAAAGAATTAGGGGACATATTTGATGGTGGTTTTTCACCATGAAGAAGATTGAATACCGAGGAGGGGTAGAATGCGGTTTGTACTTGGCCAAAAGGAGAATGATGAGGGCCAGAAAGACTGAAGTCAGACGAAGGACCCGAGCCCATTATGCTAATGGATTCTCCTGAGGGAGGACTGGTTGATGAAACAAAATTGGGATACCGACCCGACCAAGAGGAAAAATGCTAATTTGACAACACTTGAGCATTGTGGACGACTTGAGGTGATCTATGATCATGATCTGACCTAGTTGGAGTGGTCGGGAAAATGGCCAAACATCATTCGCTTTGGTTTTCCGACCCGAGGAACAGAGTTGGAACCACGAGTTTTGTACTTAAGGGTGTTTGACGTATGCCCTATAGAAAGATTGAGCTTTTGGAAGGCTATAATGATTATGGAAAATACAACGATTCTCATTGGAAGTAGCCATTCATAGCCGTCATAGGACGGTGCAGTGGCATTGGAGTGGCAAGCAGAGCCGCCTAGGCCATTGCTGTAGGGGTTGGTGCTCTGAGCGCCAATTCCCGGTTGTATTTTGTTAAATACTTCTGTAAAACATTATTATTAGTAATAATATATGCAGTTTCTTTAATATAATCTATTCTTTTGTATGGTAAAGACGTAATGACCCGAGAATGATTAGTCATGATACAGTTGCAAAAGCGTCGCAACGGACATTGAGAAGTATCATGACGTTGTCATTCTCAGACAGTTCCTGGTCAAGGTTTACACTACTTGGTCAGTATAGTAAACCCGTTGAGACCGGTACATGTCGTATACTGGAATATATGATTCCAATGGTTTCTCAATGAACCATTAGTCTTGGAGACTAGTATAGACGTGTAGGTGTTTATAGCGGATAAACACTGAACGACTCACCGAAGATTCTTAATGGATGGTACACCAGCGTCAATAAGAATCTTCTTGGGTTGAGTAGCACTTGTGATTCTTAGACTTGAGATGCCATTGTGGGCACATGAGACATCTTCTACACTTAGACGGCAGTCACGTCACCGATCTATTTAGATCAGACCTCCGCCTGTTCGTTGGGTGTAGATAGATCCTCAGGGTGTCCTATGTGTATCAAGATAGGATCCGTCAGTTCTGTGTACCAGAGCATAGGTAGTCCATATGATTAGCAATCAGATAAATCCATGGGCCCGTGGTAAGTTTAGAAGCTAGTTCTAAACATTCTTTTTGAGATTGCTAATAGAATAGTCGACTGGATAATCCCCATAGAGATTTGACGTTTACATCTGTATCTCTGGGATTTATCCGGATACCTGTGACGGAGGAATTATACATTTGCGATGACCTCGACCTGTATGGTTTAGCGAGATTATCCGTGATCGTCATAATCTACGGGTGGATAGATTATGGACATGAAATTTGATTTCGTGACGGATATACCTGAACCTAGAGAGTCTCAATAATGAAACATACTCGTTGAGCACTAGAGCAACATAAATAAATAATATTGATTATTTATAAAGTCGTTTAATGGTTAAACGCAAGATACATGCTAAAGACACTAGATAGTCATTTACTTAATTATGTGTATTTACATTTAATACTTGATTAATTTAAATACACATTAATTAATAGTCAAAATGAGTTATTTGACTTATTTCCTAAATGAATATATGTTTTTAATATTTAATGTAAATATTATACATATATTTAATATATTTGTATTTGATTAATTAATTAATTATTTAATTGTTAAATGATTAAATTAATTAAAATATAAATATCTTATGTTAGGATAATTAAAGTAAATGACATTAGTTGCAATTGTTGACCAAAATAAATATCTAATAAAGGTTATAAAAGATATTTATGCAAGTTGATTTACTAATAATGCAAATGAAATTGAAATTACAATTTTGTTGAATTTGGCCATGAATTTCGGCCAAGGTGTAATTGTTACACATATAAATTGTTTTTCATTTTTCATTTCACTTAACCTAATACACATTTCACAAAAGAGACACCATTGAAGAAAGCTTAAAGAACTTTGAGAAAGAAGAAAAAAAAATCCAAAGAAAGCTTGATTTTAGTAAGTTTTCTCAACTTGCTATTAGTAAGGAAATTGTTCCTTAGGATCTAGGCTTTCATATATGATATACTTAGGTTATTTCTTTCTTTATTCTTTATGTTTTTGTTGATGGAAAGTTTGGTGAAATGGTAGAGCATGTGTAATGAAGAAAGGATATGACTATTGTAGTTATATGTAATCTTTTAAGGTTTATGAAACCATGTTGCTATTCTAGAGTTGTTGACCCACTCTTAAATGACCTAGATTTGATCTTGAGTTGTTTCATTGTGTTGAGACTTGAATTGGATGTAAGAATGATGATTGAAGTAATTGATTTGGTGTATTAAATCCAATTTGTCCAATTTGTTGAAATTGAGAAATTAGGGTTTATAACTAATTCCGAATTTGGGGGTTTTGAGATATGTTGAGCATTTGGGTGTGTATATGATGCATGCAAAGTTTCATGTTGATTGGATTTCATTAGATGAGTTTTGAGACATGAAATGACCAAATGGTCATTAAGCCCTCCAAATGAGGCTCACGACATTTGGATGCCAATTTGGGGATTTTGTATCTTTGGGTGTTTTGATTTTTGAGCATGATAAATTCATCCTAGAAATGATTTAGAATCATTCAGAATTGATTGGATCAATTTCGGACTAAAACGGACAAAATACCATATAAGGGTAATTTGGTAATTCACTTGAATTTGATTCAATTGAAATTTTATTTCATTTTTGATTATTGGGATATTAAATAAATATGTTTATTTAATTATTCCGAGAAAAAGTTTTGAAATCTGAAAAATCGGATTTTCACCGCTTCCGCTGCGTTACCGGATTCACCCCCTAAATAACCCCTTCAAAATGGTATCAGAGCGAGTCTGATTCTAGGCCACTTAAAATGCTTAGCCTACATTGAATCAATGTTTAATCATGTTTTCTTGATTTATGCATGCTTATTAGGAACTAATTGATTAGATTTAGGGTGTATGACACTTAGCGGAAAATCCCTAATAATAAGGTTTAAATGTAATTTGTATTTGATGCATGTTATATGGTCCGTCTTGTCAATACGGTTTATGAATACTTCTTTGTGACTACATCCGAGACCGTGCCTCTGCTGTGAGGGTGTAGCCGATAAAGATTTATTTATACCGGATGTATATCAGATACTAGATAAATTCAAGCGAAAGCGGAATTCTGAACGTGCCCTAGCTGTCAGGATTACGTAAGTAACTTGAGTTTATCATTGGCGAGTTTAACCTTGGTACGTCTCCTTGTGGGCCTGCCTTCGCAGCGACAACGAGAAACGGCCAGGACCGGGTACTTAGGAGTCATTAGTGATGATTGACAAATGAGTTGTCTACCTGATGAATATACGTAGGCGAGACCGTGCCTCTGCTGTGAGCCGAAATATATTCACGGGATCCACTTTCACTATTTATATTTAATTTAATTATTAAATATTTGTATTCTGTTTTGGGATTACAGTATTGCATGATTTAGTGGGAGGGGCATATTAGATTAAAAATCCATGATCTAGTTTATGCTTTTGATATTATATGAAACTGCTTAATTTCTGCTAACCGTTTTTCGTGATCTATATGATAGATTTGCGATGGCGGGTCAATCCACAAACCAGTTTGCGCGTATGTTAGATGCGAACAAACTGAAAGGCGCTGAGAACTTTGCAGACTGGGAATTGGATTTGAGGATTGTCCTCGATTCCGAAAAGTTGGGTTATGTTCTTGAGGGTCCTTTACCCCTTGCAGTGGGTGAGGATGCTTCGGAGGAGGAACGCCAAGTTTTTGAAGCTTGGAAGAATGATGATTTAAGGTTAAATCATCACATTCTTAGTTCGCTCTCTCCGAAACTCAAGCAACAATACTATGGAACATCAGATTCCTATAGTATGATAACGCGATTAAGACAATCGTTCGAGAACCAGGAACAGGTTATTGTTCACAAGGTCGCCATGGAACTGTTCCATGCGCGTCTGGATGAGGGGCAAAGTGTTAGCCCACATGTTCTTCAAATGATCGATTTGATCGATCAATTGAGGCAACATAATCTCATCCTGAATGACATTCTCGGTAGGAGTGTCATTCTTGGTTCTCTGCCAGCTTCATTCCGCCAGTTTGTGATGTACTTCAACATGCACGGGACAGTCTGCACCTACCAGGAGCTACATAGGATGTTGCTCACGGCAGAAGAGGATCTGAAGAAGGGAGTACCGACTCGCCCACCTAGATCTACTTCTCTTTCGGCTTCTTCCCAAGGATGGTCCAAGGGAAAGAAGAAGAAAGGGAAGAAGAAGAAGGCCTTCGGTCCTCCACAGCAGGCGAAGATAGCCAAGCCCAAAAGGGCTTCTGAAGACAAATGCCACCACTGCGGCAAGGTCGGGCACTGGAAGAGAAACTGTCCAGATTACATTGCTCAGATCAGGAGAGACAGAGCATCTACATCAGGTACTTTTATTTTTCCAGTTATTGATTTATCTTTGGCTTGTGAAGCCGTTACATCCAGCTGGATTTTAGATTCTGCTTGTCCCATTCACATTTGCAATTCGTTGCAGGTGCTGAAGGAAAGTAGGAGGCTGAAGCCAGGGAGATGCAGTTGCGGTTCGGGAGTGGAGACTCTTTGGATGCAGTTGCAGTGGGAGTATGCGAGATCTCATTGCCGAATGGGACACTTTTGTTAATGACTGTCATTTTGTACCAGGATGTGTCGCTAATATTATATCACTTTTTGTATTGATACAGAAGGCTTTTGTATAAATATTAAGAATAGTTCTTTGTATTTATATGATAGAAATAATATTCAGATCCTTAGTTGTCCAAACAGCATGGTCATTATACATTGCAAACTTCTAAAGATATATTAAATACTGGAGTTAATAAACGTAGATTACCTGTAATTAATAATACTGAACTTTGGCATATGAGACTTGGTCACATTGGCGTTAAACGCCTTACCCATTGGTTAGGAATGGTTTGATACCAGATCTCACCATTGAATCCTATCCAACTTGTGAATCCTGTATTCAGGGTAAAATGACCAAGCCCCATTTTCTGGTGTTGGACACCGTGCCACTAACTTACTGGAACTCGTACATTCTGATGTATGTGGTCCACTAAGTCAAACTGCTCACAGTGGTTATTCATACTTCGTTACCTTTACCGATGATTTGTCACGGTACGGTTATGTGTATTTGATGCGACATAAATCGGAAACCTTTGAAAAGTTCAAAGAGTTCCGAAATGAAGTAGAAAAACAAACTGGTAAATATATTAAATGCCTTCGATCAGATCGAGGCGGCGAATATGAGTGGTGAGTTCATGGATTATATGAAGGAGAATGGGATTCTCGCTCAATATACTCCTCCAGGTACACCACACACACACATGGTGTATCTGAAAGGAGAAATCGGACTTTATTGGATATGGTCCGATCGATGTTGAGTTTCACAGATTTGCCCTATTACTTATGGGGTTACTGTCTCTTAACAGCCGCACATCTTTTGAATAAGATTCCTTCAAAGGCTGTTCCTACGACACCGTATGAGATATGGTTCGGTAGGAGACCGAATCTTAATTATATTAAGGTTTGGGGTTGTCCTGCCTATGTCAGGGTGACTCAGCAAAGTAAGCTTTCGCCTCGAGGGCAAAAGTTTAGGTTTGTTGGATATCCCTCAAATACGAGGGGATATCTGTTCTATGATACCGAGCATCGAAATGTGTTCGTAGCTCGCTCGCTTCGCAAAATTTCTAGAAGTAGAATTTTTGTCAGAAGGTGGTGATCATAGACAGGTTGAGCTTGATGAAGTCCAACCTGAAAACAACGAACCAACGGAGGAACCTGAAGTTCAAGTAGATGAAGGACCTTCAACACACACACTCCGTAGGTCGGAAAGGGTATCTAGACCTCCTGAACGCTTGTATTTGATACAAGAAAAGAGTCTGGATGTTCTCTTAGTTGAAGAGACCGATCCTTTCACCTATAGAGAATCGATGTTGGACATCGACTCCGTGAAATGGCAAAGTGCCATGAAATCCGAGATAGATTCAATGCATGAAAATCAAGTTTGGGACTTGATTCCGCTTCCCGAAGGAATTGTTCCTATCGGTTGTAAATGGGTTTACAAAAGGAAGCGCGGGCCTGACGGTAAGGTTGAAACTTACAAGGCCCGACTGGTAGCAAAAGGTTACACGCAGCGACCTGGCGTCGACTACGATGAAACTTTTTCGCCGGTGGCAATGCTTAAGTCTATCCGGATTTTGCTTTCTATAGCTGCGTATCATGACTACGAGATTTGGCAAATGGATGTCAAAACGGCTTTTCTAAATGGGTTTCTTGATGAAGAAATCTATATGGAACAGCCGGAAGGTTTCACATCCAGCCAAACCTCGGGTATGGTTTAAGCTTAAGAAGTCCATTTATGGACTTAAACAAGCTTCACGAAGTTGGAATCTTCGATTCGACGAGATTATCAGATCGTCTGGTTTTCTTAAGAATTCGGAAGAATCCTGTGTGTATCAGAAGGCCAGTGGGAGCATGGTCGTATTTTTAGTCCTGTATGTTGATGACATCCTAATCATTGGGAATGATTTAGGATGTTAAAAGCGTAAAAGCGTATCTCTGTAAGAATTTCTCCATGAAGGACCTGGGAGAAGCTTCCTATGTTTTAGGGATAAAACTCTATCGAGATAGACAAAGGAGGCTGATTGGGTTATCCCAATCAACGTACGTAGATAAGATCTTGGAACGGTATAGCTTTGGTAACTGTAAGACAGCAAACATACCGTTCAGACATGGGATTCATCTTTCTAAGAAGATGTGTCCACAAACAGAAGATGAGAAGGTTAGAATGTCTAACCAACCTTATGCTTCGTGTTTGGGTAGCATAATGTATGCCATGTTATGTACGAGGCCTGATATCAGTTTCGCTGTTAGCGTAACCAGTCGATATCAGTCCAATCCAGGTAATGACCATTGGATGGCCATTAAACATATCCTAAAGTATCTTAAAGGTACTAAGGATAAGTTGATTATTTATGAGGAAACGAACTGCAGGTTAACGGGTATACAGACTCCGATTTTCAATCGGATCCCGATGATAGAAAGTCTACATCTGGATTTGTCTTTACCCTTAACGGAGGTGCAGTATGTTGGAAGAGTTCCAAACAGGGATCTACAGCTGATTCCACCACTGAGGCGGAATATATTGCAGCTTCTGAAGCCGCAAAAGAGGCTGTGTGGATAAAGAACTTTATCACAGAATTGGGAGTTGTCCCAAGTATCGAGAATGCGATTCCGTTATACTGTGATAATACTGGAGCCATTGCGCAAGCAAAGGAACCGAGGGCGCATCAGAAGTCGAAGCATGTGGAACGCAAGTACCACATCATTCGAGAGATCGTGTCGCGAGGGGATATTGTCGTGTGCAAGGTACCGAGTGAAGACAACGTAGCAGACCCGCTGACGAAGGCCATACCTCCGAAGTTGTTTGATAAACACGTGGAGTCGATGGGTATTAGATACAATCGATATTGGCACTAGAGCAAGTGGGAGATTTTGTAGGGGTTGGTGCTCAGAGCGCCAATTCCCGGTTGTATTTTGTTAAATACTTCTGTAAAACATTATTATATTAATAATATATGCAGTTTCTATAATATAATCTAATCTTTTATATGGTAAAGACGTAATGACCTGAGAATGATTAGTCATGATACAGTTGCAAAAGCGTCGCAACGGACATTGAGTCGTATCATGACGTTGTCATTCTCAGACAGTTCCTGGTCAAGGTTTACACTACTTGGTCAGTATAGTAAACCCGTTGAGACCGGTACATGTCGTATACTGGAATATATGATTCCAATGGTTTCTCAATGAACCATAGTCTTGAGACTAGTATAGACGTGTAGGTGTTTATAGCGGATAAACACTGAACGACTCACCGAAGATTCTTAATGGATGGTACACCAGCGTCAATAAGAATCTTCTTGGGTTGAGTAGCACTTGTGATTCTTAGACTTGAGATGCCATTGTGGGCACATGAGACATCTTCTACACTTAGACGGCAGTCACGTCACCGATCTATTTAGATCAGACCTCCGCCTGTTCGTTGGGTGTAGATAGATCCTCAGGGTGTCCTATGTGTATCAAGATAGGATCCGTCAGTTCTGTGTACCAGAGCATAGGTAGTCCATATGATTAGCAATCAGATAAAACCATGGGCCCGTGGTAAGTTTAGAAGCTAGTTCTAAACATTCTTTTTGAGATTGCTAATAGAATAGTCGACTGGATAATCCCGATAGAGATTTGACGTTTACATCTATATCTCTGGGATTTATCCGGATACCTGTGACGGAGGAATTATACATTTGCGATGACCTCGACCTGTATGGTTTAGCGAGATTATCCGTGATCGTCATAATCTACGGGTGGATAGATTATGGACATGAAATTTGATTTCGTGACGGATATACCTGAACCTAGAGAGTCTCAATAATGAAACATACTCGTTGAGCACTAGAGCAACATAAATAAATAATATTGATTATTTATAAAGTCGTTTAATGGTTAAACGCAAGATACATGCTAAAGACACTAGATAGTCATTTACTTAATTATTGTGTATTTACATTTAATACTTGATTAATTTAAATACACATTAATTAATAGTCAAAATGAGTTATTTGACTTATTTCCTAAATGAATATATGTTTTTAATATTTAATGTAAATATTATACATATATTTAATATATTTGTATTTGATTAATTAATTAATTATTTAATTGTTAAATGATTAAATTAATTAAAATATAAATATCTTATGTTAGGATAATTAAAGTAAATGACATTAGTTGCAATTGTTGACCAAAATAAATATCTAATAAAGTTTATAAAGATATTTATGCAAGTTGATTTACTAATAATGCAAATGAATTGAAATTACAATTTTGTTGAATTTGGCCTGAATTTCGGCCAGGTGTAATTGTTACACATATAATTGTTTTTCATTTTTCATTTCACTTAACCTAATACACATTTCACAAAAGAACACCATTGAAGAAAGCTTAAAGAACTTTGAGAAAGAAAGAAAAATCCAAAGAAAGCTTGATTTTAGTAAGTTTTCTCAAACTTACTATTAGTAAGGAATTGTTCCTTAGGATCTAGGCTTTCATATATGTATACTTAGGTTATTTCTTTCTTTATTTCTTTTGTTTTTGTTGATGAAAGTTTGGTGAATGGTAGAGCATGTGTAATGAAGAAAGGATATGACTATTGTAGTTATATGTAATCTTTTAAGGTTTATGAAACCATTTGCTATTCTAGAGTTGTTGACCCACTCTTAAATGACCTAGATTTGATCTTGAGTTGTTTCATTGTGTTGAGACTTGAATTGTGAAGAATGATGATTGAAGTAATTGATTTGGTGTATTAAATCCCTTTGTCCAATTTGTTGAAATTGAAAAATTAGGGTTTATAACTAATTCCGAATTTGGGGGTTTTGAGATATGTTGAGCATTTGGGTGTGTATATGATGCATGCAAAGTTTCATGTTGATTGGATTTCATTTAGATGAGTTTTGAGACATGAAATGACCAAATGGTCATTAAGCCCTCCAAATGAGGCTCACGACATTTGGATGCCAATTTGGGGATTTTGTATCTTTTGGTGTTTTGATGTTTTGAACATGATAAATTCATCTTAGAAATGATTTAGAATCATTCAAAATTGATTGGATCATTTCGGACTAAAACGGACAAAATACCATATAAGGGTAATTTGGTAATTTCACTTGAATTTGATTCAATTGAAATTTTATTTCATTTTTGATTATTGGGATATTAAATAAATATGTTTATTTAATTATTCCGAGAAAAAGTTTTGAAATCTGAAAATCGGATTTTCACCGCTTCCGCTGCGTTACCGGATTCACCCCCTAAATAACCCCTTCAATTGCAATAACAGTGAAAATTGAGTATTCTAATTGGCTGAATTGTGGATGGTTGATGGGAGTTGTTACTACAATGATGGCAATGGCATGAGCTGATGTCATGGGCGGTGAAATAGTGAATTTAGAAGACTATATAAAGGAGTTGAAGGCACGGATTCAAGGGATATTAATTTTCACATCTCAGTACTTGTAAAAGAACGCTAAAAGCTAGTGTGAGAGAGAGAAAGTTGGTCGGTACCCGATCATATGATAGAGTTGTAACAGGTTAGTGTAAAACCTGAGGTGTTGTAAACTCCTTATAAGCTCACCACCCCACTTGCAGCTCAGGTCGGTTTTGACCCCGAGTAGGTAATAAAATACCTCACTTTACTCCCGTGGACGTGGGATGAAGCCACTCTCCGCCGAATCACGTAAATCTTTATCTTTGTGATTATATGTCTACTTATTAAGTTTGCTTTTGTTCTATACTAACCAAATAAATTGAGGTTTGTTCGAGGAACTGATTTTTATAAAAAAAAAAAAAAACACACCCATAGTAAAAGACAATGAAATAATCTATTTAGAAATGCATATCAAAACCTTATTTTACAATTAAAGGCGGTCCAGAAAGTTTTATTTATTATTTAATTGCTTCTGTCTTTCTTTTTAGCTGCTACCATGTATACAATAGAAATTGAAAAATGAAAAACACAACTATTATAACTACATGTGTTTAACGCACTAGAAAGTAATCTAATCCACTTCGTGCTCCACCAATCAAATTTGGACAACTAATATCTCTCATTAAATCGTCAGAGTTTTCTCATTTAATGAGAGATATTAGTTGTCCAAATTTGATTGGTGACAGAAAATTTGGACTCGTCTTAATTAAATATCAACACTGTCTTGCACAAGCACTACCTTGCCAAGGGAGATGATTCACTTGGAGATTAACAGTGATCATTTCAACAGAACCATTCGAATCACACGTTGTAGTGCTCTCCTTCTTTCGAGCTGTCTCCGTTGCTAAACACTCGTTCAATTCTATCACTACTTGATTCATAAATGGCCTTCTGTTGGCATTCAGAGACACACATGCCATTGCTATTTCCACAGCTTTCCAGACAGAGTTGATGTCAAAATCTTCCTTTAACCTTGGATCAACTGTGTTTCTTATATCTCCGTTGGAAAGCATGGAACTAACCCATTGACTTACGTGAGTGCTTTCATTCGCAACAGATTTTGAAATTACAGGATGTCCTGTTATTATCTCCAGAAGAACAACCCCAAAACTATACACATCGCTTTTTTCAGTCAACCTACTCGATATATAGTACCTGTCATTCAAAAGTATAGTATTTTGAAATTGGCTTGGAATTTCAAATAAGAATTTAGGATAAGCATAATGGGCACGAATCACTTACTCAGGATCAAGGTATCCTGGAGTGCCAGCAATGGTAGTCGACACGTGAGAGCCACCTTCAACTGGAAATATCCTGGAGAGCCCAAAATCAGCTAACTTGGCTTGGAATTTATCATTCAATAAGATGTTTGTAGTCTTGACATCTCTGTGAATAATCGGTGGCTTACATCCATGGTGCAGGTATTCGAGCCCTACATTTGAATAATTCAATGCACATTGATTGACTTACAGCCATTATCAAAAAGATTGTAAACAAATCAAAGTTATTATGCTTTGAAAAGTTCAGCTTGCTAACCTAGTGCTGCTTCCACTGCTATTCGAAGTCTCTCTTCCCAGTTCAAGATATCTTTGCTACTATCTACATCACATAGAAATCAAACATTTGAAACCTTACTGCTTGGTTTGTTATGGTTAAAAAAAAAAAACATAAGTAATATTAAAGAATTAAGAGTAGATTCAAACCCGAGAGATGCTCTTCCAGGTTTCCATTAGCCATGTACTCGTAGATGAGTGCCATATTGGTGCCCTCATTACAATACCCAACAAGAGTTGTCAAGTTTTTGTGGTGAACTCTCAAAAGAAGCTTGACCTATATTTAAGAACTGTATCTTAATTCTTCTCCAAGAAAAGTCCAAACCATTGACTGAAAAATATTAATGAGTTTGATTTGATCGAAATACCTCTGCTTGAAACTGCTTATACCCTTGAGCTGATGATTGAGAGAGCATCTTCACGGCTACTTCAGTGTTGTCCAAGTGGCCATGGTAAACTGTTCCGAATCCTCCCTTACCAAGAACCCTCTCAAAGTTGTTGGTTATTCTCAAGACCTCCGAGTAAGTGAATTGTCGACTGCTCAGCTCCAAGGACTCGTATGATCCATTGGAATTTTCATCCACCTTCCTCCCTGATGATATTCTAACAAGCTATATAAGAATTTATGGGTTTGAAAAATGATTTGCAGTTAAACATCTCAAAATATAACAATTATAGTTTGGTCCAACCTGGTTGCTTTCTTCTTTTAAGGCTCCATAAGCCAATTAATGCAGCTAAGACAACAAAGACTGCAGCAATTGATGCTACTACCGGGACAACATAGTTCTTCTTTCCCTTCTTGCACGTAGCTGATTGACAAAGATCTGGATTTCCCTTAAATCTAGAATTGAGAAATACACATGTCATTAAGTTATGAATATCATTACGGATTATAATAACATATCTTCAAGTTTTTACTAAAAGCATACCTTAATACAAGTGAACCGTTTTTCTGTTTTTCAATGAGTTCAACTGGAAGCTGACCCTTGAGCTTGTTTCTTTCCAAGTTTCTGTAAAAAGGTCAAAAATATATGATTCCTCAGTTTTCCTTACCAAGAAACTTGCAAATTTTACTTTACTTCAACTAACTTACAAGAATGTCAAGGATGACATTTGAGAGAGAAATGGTGGCACTGTTCCTGTCAAATTATTGTTTGATAAGTCCCTAAACAGACGACTGAAAACAGTTAGTCGAATTACATTCCGTCATCCATGTGAAGATGTGCTGGTTACTTAAACAACTTCTGTCAGGATTGATCAGATACTTACAGAGATTGAAGATTTGTGAGATTGATAAGATAAGGAGCAATATCCTCGTTCAATCCACTTGAGGATAAATTTCTGATTGCAACTTGATAATTTCAGTAAGAGAAAGTTAAAGTAATTAACTGTAAGAACAAAATAAAGTATGCCAGCCAGGAGACACAAAACTTACAAGGAAGTGATTCTTGGTGAATCGTCACTGGGATAGCTGCAATTAAGACCTTCCCACAAGTAACCTTGAGGAGCACATGGATCTCCTTGCCAGTTTTTCTTCAATTTATATAATGATTTGATATTCATCATGGCATCAACTAATGTTCACATATATAAATCGCGTAAATTAGCATTTAACACAATGGTTCTTGAATAAAATTGGCATCAAATTAACCTTAAGTGATGAGAACATACCATCTTGTTCCTCTGTTTGTGACTGCAAGAATTCCTTTACTATATAGATTTCAAGGGCATTAATGATGGGCGGATGAGTTGAATTTCCAGTTTTGAAGAGTGAAAAGTTATATGTTCCACCGGTAATGGCTGACTGGGAGAGCACTGTGGTGGTGGACAAATAATCCGGCTTTAAAGATCTATAATAAAGATTATCATTCAAACAAATGTTGAAAATTCTGGACTCATTTGCTTTCAGCTTTTCAATTTCAGCAAAGTGCATGTACACATAAAATTGGAAAGTAGGATCATTGGGAATGGGCACTATGGAGAAATTCAAGGGAATGCTCGCGTTAACTGGTCTGACAGCAGATCTCATGGCACGACTTGCTGGCTTGTAAGCATTGCTACTATTTGCATCAACGGCAAGTGAAGTACTAAACGGTTCCCACTCATCAAAATTATAAGGCGACCACCCACGATCATATGTATCATCTATATACCTGAGGCATATTACACAATAATATAGCAATGAAAATACACCTTCAGAATAAACACTACTAGCTGAAATGAAATATAAAATGTCCAACCTGAATGTATCATTTGATGGTGAACCAATATCCAGCCGCAAAAAAAGCTGAAGCGATCCTGTTTGAGTCACGTAAGTATTATTTGGCAGAGGCCTTAATTCCAATGCTGATATGAACGGAGTTCCTTTGCTGGTATTCACGAGACAGACAGATAAATAATCGGATAACAGAACATGTATGATCTCCAGGGCATAAACTGCAGATGCATTTTGAATGATCACGGAACCCCACAAGTTAGGTCCCAAATGAACATCAAATTGGGGTAATGATTTTTGTTCATCGTAATTTCCATACATGAAAGTCGCCCTGATTAAATATCTAGCACCCCTGGTAAGATTAAATCTGTAACAATTTCTTATTTCATCAGGAAAGCTCCTGAGATTCCACACCTGCTGCTGCTTAAGTGCTCTGTATTGAAGTGATACACTCCTCCCTTCGCCGGTGTCTATGTAACTTGCATCAGAAGTATAATTTAATTTCGTTGTGGTTTCAATATAGCTAGAATCTTTTGGTAACCCGCAATCCAAGCTAATGAAACCTGACAGAAATATGTACAGAAAAATTAATTAGCTAGCCTTCAGCTATTTCCTGTCAAATAAAATTGCTAATCCAGGATTGATGGTAGCTGCAGTTATACCTGATTGATCCTGAGCATAAACGGTAGCTGCAAGAGCAAAAACGCAAAGAAATGACGAGACAAATCGCAGAAATATTTCCATTACTGTAAGATTTCTTCTTTTTCTCAGGAGAGAATAAATGTCATCAAATAATTTATACTGCTGGGACATGGTCAATTGTACATGCTATCTCTTGTAGCAACTAGCAATAACGCGCATGACAAATGTTACAATCAACGGGCTGATGATAATATTAAATTTGCTGAATTAATTAATGTTTGTGTTTCTAATTTTCTGCAGAAGTGTATTGTCATTTCTGATATTTTGCGTTGAAATGTAGCTGAATGTCAGCATCAGAGTAGCTCAAGTTGTTGAAGAATTGCAAGCAGCGTTAGGGAAGACTTTTGTTTTTGAATAATTAATCTCTACAGCTTGAGTCATTGCGTTTTTTCCCCCCCTCTCACACGAATAAGTCAAAATTAATAAATTTGTCGAACTCAGCAACCCACACGCATGGAAACTACCTCAATAGCTCCGGAATATCAATCAGAATTTAGGCTTATGTATCATTTGGTATGTGATTTAAGACAAAAAAATCATTCCGAATAAAAATTTCATTAGGATTTTGGATGATTTTTTTTTTTATCCCAAATAAAAAATAGCGTCGAGATTACGATAATTTCTTCTGATTCAAAAAACATATTAAAATCCGAGATGATTATTTCATCCGCAATCATAGTCGAGATAAGACTAGACGTCTTGATTCTCATCCCTAATTTCAGGCATGCTAATTGCACAATTTGAGTACTTTATTAACACCAAATTTTTGCTACTTTTGTGTCCAAAATACCAAATTTAAAAATAAGTTTTAAGCCTTTAAAATTATTTTTTATTATTGTGGGCACAAAATGATAAAATTTCAATAACTGGATCGGATGTGTTGTCACTTTAATTTTGTTTGTACAACTTATTAGGGTAAATGGATGTAGAGTATTATATTTGGGCCTCAAGGGGTGTGACTTAATGGTAAAAGGCGACAAATCCTGATTTCAAGTTTTTGGATTTTATCTGTTGCGCTTAAGTCGGGATACAATGGATTGACGGTGAAGTTTTCAATATTTCCAAAAAAAAATTATATTGGGATAATGATATTTTTATCCTTCTTATAATTTTTTTTAATTATTATTTAGATCCTAAATACATTTTTAATATCCGATTTCAACAAAAATTTTAATATCCGATTTCATCCTTCTTGCTGAAGTAAACATGAAAATATATACTATTAAAAAAACAAAACTAGATAAGTACTCGGTTATGTCCTAAATTTCTTAATTTATATAACCGACTTTACTTAGTAAAGCTTGGGATATGCAGTCTGGTTTCCCAAATATTAGGTAGGATAGCACATCAAATGAAATCACTTGATAATCAAATTAAGCTTGACATCTGATGAGTGGTAAATGTATCACTATTTCCCACCCATTTGACCTAATATTTTATATAGTTTTTTGAGTTTTATGAATATTTTGATGTGTTTTGTGTTATTTTGTAGATAAATAAAGTTTCAGGATATTCTGGAGGTGATTTGGAGCAAAAACATTGAAAAAGGACACAAAAGGACAAAATAGTAATTTGGCACGTCGCGACGCGCAGCCGGCGTCGCAACGCCTAACGTGCGCCGCTCCATGCTAACATGCGCCGGGGACACGTGTCAGAATTTCAAAAGTTTGACTTTGCTAACGTGCGCCGTGCCACGTGTCAACATCACAGCCCATCTGCTAACGTGCGCCGTGCCACATGTCATCATCTTATGGTGTCGACAATCGCCATCGCCACGTGTCACCCCACGTTTCAGCCACGTCATCGTCATGTCAGCAGAAGACCGAGTCAACTTTGCCACGTCACTGACACGTCATCATCATCCAATCATAGCGTGCCACATGTCATCATCCTATGGTGTCGACAATCATCATCGACGCTAAAATGTGCCTGCCACGTGTCAACATCTCAGCGAATCACGCTAACGTGTGCCTGGACACGTGTCGCCATCACATGCTGCCGACACTAATAATTCAGCCGCCGACATATAGGTTGGTAATTTACCGCCTATATAGCTGGTTTATGGACAAATAATGTTACCGACTATATGGCTGGTTGGTAATATCATCACAAGTTAATATATTATATTAAAGGAGATATCTAAAGTAGTAGTGGTAAAAGTGGATCTTTTAACCCTAGCATTTTATTTTATTTTACTTTTCAGTATTTACTTTACTGCATTTACTTTTCAGCATTTTACTTTATGTCTTTTACTTTTAAGTTCTTACTAGCCTTAGTTATGTGTCGTAACTAAGTTAGTTATCTGGAGTTGTGATGAATTTTAATATCTCAACTTAATGCTTCTTGTTAACTGGCCACTAATAAGATTGATTTGGTAAATCTAAAATAAACTTGACAAAGGAATTTTAGGTTTCAGCCTTAGACTTAATAGCCCACGATCTTCATTGAGGATAGATAACCATTTAATAGATGTCCTTACAGGATATACATATACCTGTCGGGCGGGGGTAACCATAATTGGAATTTAATCTTAATGAATCCAGGTAATTTGGTTGACATAGACATATGGTTCAATTAGGTTATACTGGGTATTTACATCTGACCATCGACATAGGCTTTTGCATAATTTCGTGTTCCAGGTTAGTAAACCGATATATTACACAAACATGAAATAACCACTTCATCTTTTAAAAGATATTGGAAAGATTCACAACCCTGAATAGTTTCTTAATATTGAATTTCATTTAATTTAATTTTGGCAATTTTATTTACATATTTTTTTAAGTTTAAAATCATCACCATTTCAAATCAATCAATCAACCTGTTAGATACTAGTAATCATTTGACCTCATATAGTTAATAGATTAGGTATTAAGTCCTCATGGGATCAATACTTTTTATAATACTTGAACAATATATGCGCTTGCGTTATATGCGTTTGAAAGCACCAGTCATGTTTTTTGCGCCGTTGTCGGGGACTTATTTATCTTTCACTATTAGTTTTCAGGTTAGATACCTTTACTTATATCTAATTTCTTTTTACTTATTGTTTTTTGTTTTCTTATGTTTAAAGTTCTTAGAAACTACATGAGATGAACCAGAAGCTTTGAACTCCGACCGCTTGACCCATAAATTGAAAGAACCATCAGACAGTTGAGAAGAGAAAGGCGAGAAGGCCAAGAAGCTTTAGTCAACATGGAACATGAACCTTTGGAAGTTGCACCACCAATACCCATTCGAGAAAGAATCATTCTGGTGGTCGACGGCTTCATTTCCTGTATTGTACTTCCTCCTTTACCAGCAAATGTGTGTGACATCAAAACATGCATTCAGATGATTCAGCAGTCAGTACAGTTTGGGGGGAAAGCAACTGAAGATCCTAATACCCACATTAGCAACTTCCTGGAAGTTTGCGGCACTTTCAATTACAACCGAGAAGCTGAATAAGCAATGAGACTGCGGGTTTTTCCATACTCCTTGAAAGACAGAGCTAAAGCTTGGCTACATTCACTACTAGCAGGTTCCATCACAACTTGGAACACTTTAGCCACCAAATTTCTTGCAAAGTACTTTCCACCAGCCAGAACTGGAATGCTAAGGAATGACATCACATCATTTGTGCAACAAGACTCGGAAACTCTCTATGAAGCTTGGGAAAGGTACAAAGGTTTGCTCCGGAAATGTCCTCACCATGAGATTCCAAAATGGCTTCAAGTCCAAACCTTTTATAATGGACTTTCTGGACTGATGAGAACCACAATTGATGATGCTGCTGGAGGAGCTTTGATGGCAAAAGGAGAAGATCAAGCCTGGGACCTAATCGAAGAAATGTCCAACAATATTTCCTCGTAGAAAACAGAAAGAAGCATGATCCAAAGAATTGCAGGAATTTATGAAGTTGGAGCCAATACAGCAGTCAATGCCAAGCTGGATTAGATATGCAAATTCATGGAGACTCTTACCACTGGATCCACAAGTTCACCATATGGAGGAGCACCAGAACCAAACCAACTTGAAGAAACGGTGAATTTTGTCAACAATTTCAACAGACAGGGGAATAATCCATATTCCAACACCTACAACCCAGGGTGAATGAATCATCCAAATTTCTCATGGAGCAACAATTCCGGGCAAAAGAATTATCCATCACCTGGATTCCAACAGCAACAGAACAAGGGACATGAGTAGGAGAATGAACCAGGATTAGCAGAAGTGCTGGCTCAGTTAAAAAAGTATGATGCTATGTTTCAAAGCCAATCTACTTCCATCAAAGCACTGGAGAATCAAATTGGACAACTAGCTAATGCTCAGAGTTACAGACCGCCAGGAAATCTTCCCAGCAACACAGAACCAAATCCAAGGAACCGAGGGAATGAGCAATGTCAAGCCATTACTTTGAAAAGTGGTACTAAGATCAACAAAGATGTTGGAATCAAGGCATCCATTGAAGAAGTTCCAAAAGATGCAGTTCCACAGATGGAGGAAAAAGAAACAAAGGAAAAAGATCAAATCACTCTACCTCCATATTTTCCACAGCGACTTCAGAAAAATAAGCTAGACAAGCAATCTGCTCGATTCCTGGAGGTGTTCAAAAAGTTGCATATCAACATTCCATTCGCAGAAGCCTTAGAAGAAATGCCCAGCTACGAAAAATTCATGAAAGACATTCTTTCACGAAAACGGAGATTGAGAGATTACAAGACAATAGCATTGACGGAAGAGTGCAGTGCCATCATTCAGAGGAAACTTCCCCCGAAGTTGAAAGATCATGGAAGTTTCACTGTCCCATGCACCATTGGAGAACATTATATCGGTAAGGCTTTATGTGACTTAGGTGCAAGTGTTAATTTGATGCATTTTTCTATTTACAGGAAATTGCAAATTGGAGAAGCAATGCCTACCTCAGTCTCTCTGCAACTTGCTGATCGAACGCTCGCATTTCCAAGAGGTGTTGTTGAAGATGTGCTGGTCAAAGTCGGCAAACTTATTCTCCCAACAGATTTCATTATCCTTGATATGGAAGAAGACAAAGATGTACCTATCATCCTTGGAAGACCATTCTTGGCTATAGGTAGAGCTGTGATAGATGTGCAAAAATGAGAACTAACCATGAAAGTGCAGGACCAAGAAATTACCTTCAATGTTTTCAAAGCAATGAAATTTCCAAGTGATGAAAAAGAGGAATAATGTTTCAGGATTGATGTTGTTGATAGTATCATTCAGGATACTGATACAACTCCCACTGACAAACTTGAAGCTTGCATCACCAACATGACTGACAGCGAGCTAGATGCTGAAATTCTAGAATGTATCAACTATCTTGACAAGCCGTTTCGTTTCAAAGAGACACCACAAATGGAAAGCCTGGAACTGTCAAAGAAAGATCGAATCAAGCCTTCGATTGAAGAACCACCAAAACTGGAGCTGAAGTTACTTCCGAGCCATCTCAGGTATGCATTTCTTGGAAACTCTTCTGAATTACCTGTTATTATTTCTTCTTCACTAACATTGGAGCAGGAAGAAAAGTTATTGAGAGTGTTACGAGAACATAAAAGAGCCATTGGCTAGACTATAACAGACATTCGAGGCATTAGTCCATCATTTTGCATGCACAAGATTCTGATGAACGATGAATACAAACCCACAGTGGAGCATCAACGGAGACTCAATCCAATCATGAAGGAAGTCGTAAAGAAATAAATCATCAAATGTTTGGATGCTGGTATCATCTACCCCATCTCAGATAGCACTTGGGTGAGTCCTATGCAGTGTGTGCCAAAGAAATGAGGAATCATTGTAGTCAGAAATGAAAAGAACGAGCTGATTCCTACAAGAACGGTGACTAGATGAAGAGTATGCATGAACTATCGAAAGCTGAACAAAGCCACGAGAAATGACCATTTTCCACTGCTATTCATTGATCAAATATTGGACTGACTGGCGGGACATGAGTTCTATTGCTTTCTGGATGGATATTCAGGATACAATCAGATTGCTATCGCCCCAGAAGATCAGGAGAAAACCACCTTTACATGTTCGTATGGTACTTTTGCTTTCCGCAGGATGCCATTTGGACTATGTAATGCCACTGCCACATTTCAGCGTTGCATGATGGCCATTTTCTCAGATATACTGGAACAAAGTATGAAGGTTTTTATGGATGATTTCTCTATGTTTGGAGACTCTTTTGACCACTGCTTGCAAAATCTGGAACAAGTGTTACAAAGGTGCGAAGATACCAACCTGGTACTCAACTGGGAGAAATGCCACTTCATGCTGCATGAAGACATTATTCTGGGGCATCAGATCTCACAAAAGGGAATCAGGGTAGACAAAGCAAAGATTGAAACAATTGAAAAATTACCTTCACCGACATCAGTCAATCGGAGCTTTCTTAGACATGCTGGTTCTTACAGGAGATTTATCAAAGACTTTTCCAAAATTTCAAAACCTCTTTGCAATCTTCTGGAGAAGGATGTGCCTTTCAACTTCACCAAAGAATGCCATGAAGCTTTTGAGATCTTCTGTTACATTAGGGTCTTCAGTTGCATTCCCCCCAAACTGAACTGACTGCTGAATCATCTGAATGCATGTTTTGATGTCACACGTATTTGCTGGTAAATGATGGAGTACAATACAGGAAATGAAGTCATCGACCACCGAAATGGTTTTGTCTCGAATTGGTATTGGTGGTGCAACTTCCAAAGGTTCAGGTTCCATGTTGACTAAAGCTTCATGGCCTTCTCGCCTTTCCCCTCTCAACTATCTGATGGTTCTTTCAATTTATGGGTCAAGCGAGCGGAGTTCAAAGCTTCTGGTTCGTCTCATGTAGTGTCTGAGAACCTGAAACACAAGAAAACAGAAATAATAAGCAAAAAGAAATTAGACACAAGTAAAGGTATTTAACCTCAAAACTAATAGTGAAAGATAAATAAATCCCTGGAAACGGTGCCAGAAATTTGACCGGTGCGAAAAAACACGCGTATAACGCAAGCGCACGTATCGTTCAAGTAGTATAAAAAGTAGTGTCTGAGAACCTGAAACACAAGAAAACAGAAATAATAAGCAAAAAGAAATTAGACATAAGTAAAGGTATTTAATTTCAAAACGAATAGTGAAAGATAAATAAATCTCTGACAACGGTGCCAAAAACTTGACCGGTGCGAAAACACACGCGTATAACGCAAGCGCACGTATCGTTCAAGTATTATAAAAAGTATCGATCCCACGAGGACTTAATACCTAAACCATTAATTTATAAAGCTAAATAATTATGAGTACCTAATAGATTGATTGTTTTGATTGGACGGTGACTTTAAAATTAAAAAAATTAAAACAAGTAAATAAAGTGGCGCGAAAGTTGGTTGAAGAAAATTCAAATTTATAAAACTATCCAGGGTTTTGATTTCTTCCAATATCTAATTAAAGATGAAGTGATTATTTCATGTTTGTGTAATATATCGATTTACTAACCTAGAACACGAAATTATGCAAAAGCCTATGTAGATGGTCAGATGCAAATACCCAGTATAACCCAATTGAACCATATGTCTATGTCAACCAAATTACCTGCATTTATTGAGATTAAGTTCCAATTGTGGTTACCCCCGCCCAACAGGTATATGTCTATCATGTAAGGAAATCTATTAAAGGGTTATCTATCCTCAAGGAAGATCGTAGGCTATTAAGTCTAAGGCTAAAACCTAAAATTCCTTTGTCAAGTTTATTTTAAGTTTACCAGATCAATCTTTTTAATGGCCAGTTAACAAGAGGCATAAAGCTTAAGACTTAATAAGTAAACCTTTATATTACCCAAACTATAAAATAACCCCTTATAAACCGGTGATATTGGAATTCATCACAACCTCAGATAACTAACTTAGTTACGACACATAACTAGGGCTAGTAACAACTTAAAAATAAAAGACATAAAGTAAAATGCTGGAAGATAAATAAAGAAAAATACATAAAAGAAAATGCTAGGGTTAAAGGATCCACTTTTATTACTACTATTATAGATATCTCCCTTAATATAATATAATAACTTGTGTGATATTACCAACCAGCCATATAGGCGGTATCCTGATTAAGTCAGATTAAGTCCAACCAACCATAAAGGCAGTATCACATTATTTGTCCATAAACCAGCCATATATAGGCGGTAATTACCAACTGACCAACCAGGCGGTATCCATGCTTAGTCAGGTTAAAAACCAGTTTATAATAATTACCGACCGACCAATATAGCGGTATCTTTGTTAAGTCAAATTTTAAATAGTTAATGTATTATAATTAAGGGAGATTAATCTAAATAGTAATAATAAAAGATTTACCTTTCACCCTAGCAGGGGGAAGTTACCTCCTCATTGTTGAATAGTAAAAACTGAAAAAGTAAAGAAAGTAAATTACTATTACAGAAAGTAATTAAAATTAATTACAAAACTGAAATTAAAATAAACTAAATACAAACTCCTTATTTACATCAGAGAATTCAGAGAGAAAGGTACATCTGAAACTAAAATTTCGAGCTGAATTTATAGGGGTCGATAAGCCTCACGCGTCGCGATGCCTGAATTGCTCTTGCGTCGTGATGCTGCCACGTGTCAATCGCTGATTGACTGCTTCAGATTCTTATCTGCTGACGTGGTATTTTGGATGATTAACTCAATAATTATGCTGGGATGGCACTGACGTGGCGGTGACATGACTATGACGTGGCGACACGTGGTGATGTGGATTATCGGCACCATAGGATTGCGACACGTGGCACGCAATGATTGGGTGATGATGACGTGGTTGACACGTGGCACATTTACTTGGCATGTTACTGATGTGGACGCCTACGTGGCTGACACATGGTGATGGCAATTTTCGGCACCATAAGATGATGACATGTGGCACAGTACACGTTAGTAGATCTCCTATGATGTTGACACGTGGCAGGTGCACGTTAGCATTTGGCGTATGTTAGTAGACTTCTCAGATTTTGACATGTGGCATGTCGCATTTTAGTATGATGCGGCGCAAGTTAGAACATGCCGGCGCACGATAGGCGTCGCGACGCGCCAAATGATAGTTTTTACCATTTGATGTATATTTTTTTACTGTTTTGGCCCCAAATCACATCCAGAATGTCCTTTATGTAAAAAGGCAGTGCCTACAGTCGCCCACACTTTGATGGGACTTGTGCAGTGTGTGACAGTGACAATCCTATCAAAGTTATGCATGCATTTTTTACTTACCTGGCTCACCAGCTGCTGCTTGACTTATCTGTTGCTTCGAACTGAGTTGATCTGGTGGTGAGGTGCTGCGACCCCTAAGGTTCATCCCTGTAAGATGTTGCGATCTCTAGGAATCACTACCGAACTGAGCTGATAAGAGGTGGTGAGGTGCTTCGACCCTAAGGTTCATCCCTGCAAGATGCTGCGATCTCTAGGAATCACTACCGAACTGAGCTGATAAGAGGTGGTGAGGTGCTTCGATCCCAAGGTTCATCCCTGCAAGATGCTGCAATCTCTAGGAATCACTACCGAACTGAGCTGATAAGTGGTGGTCCATTCCCGAACCGTTACTGTGAGGTGGCCAATTCCCGAACCGTTACTGTGAGGTGGTCCATTCCCGAACGTTACTGTGAGGTGGTCTATTCCCAAACCGTTACTGTGAGGTGATCCATTCCCGAACCGTTACTGTGAGGTGTTCCATTCCCGAACCGTTACCGTGAGGTGGTCCATTCCCGAACCGTTACTATGAGGTGGTCCATTCCCGAACCGTTACTGTGAGGTGGTCCATTCCCGAACCGTTACTGTGAGATGGTCCATTCCCGAACCATTACTGAGTTGAGTTGATGGCGAGGCGCTCTGACCACTGGGCTTTGTTCCCGAACCACCTGTGGGCTTTGTTCCCGAATTGAGCTGACTGTGGGCTTTGTTCCCGAGCTGTGTAGAGAGTGGGCTTTGTTCCCGAACTATGCTGAATGTGATGGCGAGGTGCTTTTGACCCCTGAGCTTTTTTCCTGAACCACCTGTGGGCTTTATTCCCGAATTGAGCTGACTGTGGGCTTTGTTCCCAAGCTGTGTAGAGAGTGGGTTGTGTTCCCTGGGATTTGTTCCCGAACTGTGCTGTATGTGGGCTTCGACCCTGGGATTCATTCTCGAATACTATTGATAAAGTGGGGCTCGACCCTGGGATTCATTCCCGAAATTGTTGATGAAGTGGGCCTTGACCCTGGGATTCATTCCCGAGCTCTGTAGAGAGTGGGCTTTATTCTCTGGGCTTTATTCCCGAAACTGCTGATAATGTGGGCCTCGACCCTGGGATTCATTCCCAAAACTGCTGATAACGTGGGCCTCGACCCTGGGATTCATTCTTGAAGCTTCTGACAGTGTGGGCCTCGACCCTGGGATTCATTCCCAAAACTGCTGATGGTATGGACCTCGACCCTGAGATTCATTCCCAAAACTGCTGATAGTGTGGGCCTCGACCCTGGGATTCATTCCCGATGCTGCTGATAATGTGGGCCTCGACCCTGGGATTCATTCCCAATACTGCTGATGATGTGGGCCCCGACCCTCGGATTCATTCCCGAAACTACTGATCATGTGGGCCTCAACCCTGGGATTCATTCCTGAAAATGCTGATAGTGTGGGCCTCGACCTTGGGATTCATTCCCGAAGCTGCTGACAGTGTGGGCCTTGACCCTGGGATTCATTCCCAAAACTACTGACAGTGTGGGCCTCGACCATGAGATTCATTCCCGAAGATGCTGACAGTGTAGGCCTCGACCCTGGGATTCATTCCCGAAAACTGCTGACAGTGTGGGCCTCGACCCTGTGATTCATTCCCGAAACTGCTTGTCTTTGTCGCTTTTTCCTTTTCTTCAAAACCTGCGAACAAAAACAAAACAAAAAATTACGTGCATGTGACGTGTATGCTTGTATGCATGAATGTATTTCCTATTCCAATGGGTTAGGCCTTCCTCGTGCCCTTTGGTGCCATTCGCCTACAAATATCTCTGGTCGCCCCTGGGCCTGCTTATAATTTCCTTCTGCTGGTTCTTTTATGGTGATTGTTCAGTTCTCTTTTGTCTCATGGCTCAAGTTCTCGATACATCCTTTATTCGCGGGGTGGTAGACTGGTCGCCCCCAGACTTGGCTTAGCGTTTTGCTCTCTATTGTTTGCACTAGGTCAATGTGGACTACATTATGTGGCATTCCATATCATCATACTATATTATATAGTACAAAATAGTCCCAATAGTTACACTTATTATTACCCTCAAAGAATGCCCAGTGTCGAAACCAGAGAACCTTCAAAACACTCGATGCGACTAAAATCCAAGTCTTTGAATAAATGATCTAAGCCAGACTCAAAGTGTGTGTGTGCAAAGGTTTCTTTGCAGATTCATCCCCAGGTAAGCCAACTCAATGATTTCGTCAAAAAATTGGGATCGATGGGTCAAACCAACCTAGATGTCTCAATTATACCCTGTAGTTGCTTTTCTGTGCTCAATGTGATATGGTTTTCTTTCTCTTTTGTCTCTTTTTTTTTCTTTTCATTTTGAACTTCTTTTTTTTCTTTTCTTTTCTTTTTTTTTTTCAACACACCTACCCTTTAAGGTAGCATTTCTCCTCATGGTGGTCCTAATACTCGCCCATGAGTAGCTTCACGCTTATCGGTTATAGGTGGTTTAATTCTTTTCTTTAGAGACTTTTCTTTTATTTTCAACCATACCACACATCATAACACAAGCAAATCAGGATAGACATTTAGGCGAACGGTCATTCACCGACCTACAATTTCTTCAACTAGTCAATTTGCTAACTACTCAGGTTTTCACTGCTAAGAACCATAATCAAATGCTTACGAGTCTAACATAGATCAATTACTCAAAGTATCAGATAAAAGCACATCAAGAGTTTATCATTTCTAAGATTTCACCCTAAAGCAAACCATTTCATCATCGGACTTATGCCTAACTATTAAGGACTAAAAACAAACAATTTTTTTTTCTCTTTTTTTTCTTTTTTTTTTTCACAATGGTCTTTCTATCCTTGCCGTAAAGTTTTCTGTTCCTCGGTTTCCTTTTCCCCGATATCCATGTTTGCTAAAATCTTCTTTGACAAGTCGTTTTTCTCTAACCCAACAGATATCTATGATGTCTTTTAAGTCACATGGGTTAACATGATGCGTGTATGCATGAGATGCATGAGATGCAAATGGTTATCAAAACAACATATATCCTTTCAACCTTATTCCTCCTACACTCGTGGTAAGTCCATTTCTGTCCTAGGTATGGCTTATTTTATGTACCAATGTGGGGTACATAAAATCGTTCTCTCCTATGCTACGGGGTGAACCTTGACTACCTTGGTCCATTTCCATCGGTAACAGACAAAGACCGCCCATTTTCAACATGGACTAAGCCTATTATGGGATCACGCCATTGTCTAGAAACGACAAATTGGGCCTTCAGTAATCACGATCATGGGGATGGACTTGGAAGCATCCTAAAGTATGCAAATATGTTGTAACAAGGCGTATCGTTTCTGGATGAAAGCCAGTGCGGATATCGAACTCATGCTTCTAGCATATTTGGATCATGTTTGGACTTTCTAAGCCCATCAAGCTTTTCATACAAGTTGGCCCATTATCATTTTAAACCATTCAATCATATTATTGCGAGGTACGAACTTGTCCCAATTGCAAAAGGCCTAACAGGTTTACACTTTTACGATAAGGTGACTAAATAACTTCAAATGATAGGGGCCCAAACATAAAGTGGCCCATCGGTATTTTAGAAGCTTTTGGCCCAATTTTCATAAGACACAAACTCATCCCAGTTTAAATGGCCCAACAAGTTCACATTTTATGACAAGAAGTCCGACTGAATCCAAATGATGATTGTCCCAAACACAAGCAAAAAGGGTGGCTTCTATAGGTCATACAACTATGGTTAACATGCGGGTTTATAGGAGTATAGATCAAGGCTCCCGCTGACGAATGATTGCCCACAACTAGGTCTCCCCACTCAAGGGTTCGAGCGACCAAGTGAGCGCACCTTTTTTATACCCTAAGGTATGTGCCAACGAGTGATGATACATGAATGACTGTCAAATGGATTTCTTATTGACGATTCCCTAGAGCGAGGGTGGAGCGAACTCTCTTAAATACCCTAGCCTCTTAGGCTCTTGTCGCCTTGGTGACAGGAATAAACAATAGATTCTCCAAATTAGTCCATCAAGGTAAGCTATGAGTAAATGATTATCTAGATGTCTTCACAGCTTTTCCTTTTGGCTACAAAAAGGTAGTGAATGAAGGAAGACACCAAATCATTACCTAGCTCTAATAATGCCTTTGGTTAAACCCATTTGTCCTAACCCACTTGTGGACATGGTTAACTAAAGCAAAAAAAAATCACAAGCATTACAAGATATTATTTTCAGGGCCTATTCTCTATCCCAGTGGAGTTGCCAGACTGTAGGACACAGAAATCGGCGATGCTGTTCCAAGCTCGCGGCCCGATCGGGAGTATAGATTAGCCCATGGGGGACTAAACCAGAGAAATAAAATTTAGTTGCCACCCAGTGTGAACTGAGAAATGATTTAAGGCCGCACTCACCCCTCGCAAGGGAAGACCTCAAACCATTGGGTTTGGAATGGTCCCTTACTTATGCCAATATAATGAAAAGATTTATGCAATAGTATAACCAAGTCTTATGCAGCACATGCAAGATAATTTAATCAACACACAAGTTTGCATACCCATGAACATTAATAGAAACAATGGAAGCATACTACAAGGGATATTTAAGCACATGATGCAGAAATAAATAACCAAAGAGGTAGATATGCATGAAACATGAGGAAAGAATCTATCCAGTGTGTGCGTGTTCGTGTAGCGTTCGTAAACGCGTTCGAATGGTAAACATAATACACGCGTTCGAGTAGCGTTTGATAACGCGTTCGAACAGACTGAGGCAGAATACATACACTCGTGTAGCGTTTGATAACGCATTCGAACGGGATCACAAAAATGACATCTATAATCACATAAACACATGTATGAGTGTTTCCCCAAGCGGTACGTGGAGTTGTATCCCAAGTACAGACCGCACTACCGTCCATTCGGATTCGGCTACGAAATTTACGTCTGGGTTTCCATATGATATACCACGAGAAACAACACTCAATTACTGACCCAATATTGACATACATGAAACTTGATAATGCATATGACCATAAATAACCGAAGAGAACAAAACAAATGCGGAATAATAAAACAATAATAAACGGAAATTAAATGCGAAATAATAAAAGACTAATAATGCGAAATAAATGCGGAACAATAAATATGTGGCCAAAGAACTCAGCCGTTTTTAATATAGGACTTTGCATACCCGGTTGGACGTATTCCATGTCCAACCGAGCATGTCGTTTCCAGGACGATAAAATAAAATGTAACAAAGGGTGCCCTCAGGTCTTACCTTTTAAGTCGCTTCTTAGAAGTGCGTTACGTGGTCGTCGGAAAGGTTAATGCTCCGTAACTTTTCTAGTTTGTTGGTTCAATGTTTTCCTTCGTCGCCTCGCTATTTTGGGCTGCTGTTTTCTCTGTTTTGTTCACTGTTTTGGGTTATTTTCTGGACTATTTTCAAGGGTGATTTTACACTATTTTTGGTCAATTTCTTGGACTACTTCGGGGTGTTTTAAGGGGCTATTTTCAGGGTTATTTGGACTGGTTTGGACTGAGGGGCTATTATTTTGGGTGTGAGAGGGAGCCGAGTGAAGAGGGACGTGAATGCCGTGTGGTTTTTAGCGTGAATCAGTTTGTTGGTGAGTGTTTAGTGCTTTGCTTAGGGTTTATTGGCTAGTGTGCGTGATGGTGCTGCATGAGAGGTTGCTTAGTGAAGGGCTGCGCATGAGTGGGTTTGTTAGTGGCTTGTTGTGTGAGGTGGCTTTGGTTTGTTTGGTCGGCAAATGTGTGTAGGAGGTGGGGTGATAGGCCTGTGTGTTTACGGTTTAACTGTGCGTTTTTTTGTTAAGGCAGAGGCTGTTTTGTGTCTAGGGTTTATGAGTGGAGAGAGGAGAGAGTCCAGGGAGAGAGAGGGAGTGAAGAGATAAGAAGGTTAGGGTTTTCCTAGTGTGGCTGTGTGTTGCCGAGAGAGGTGAGTTGGAGGCAGTGCGTGAGGTGTTGAGTTGTTTTGTGGGCTGTGTATTTTAGGGTTTATCTTCTTTGATAATTTCAGAGAGAGAAAGAAGATTGATGAAGAATAGAGTTAGGGCGTGAAGGGTTTTCTGGTTTTTTTTTTTTGTTATTGTCGTGAATGATCTCTCCAGGGGAAGGGTTTGGTTTGTGCTCCTTTTTATAAGAAAGGGTTATGGTTGTCCTTATTTGGGTAGGAAATAAAGATTGTGTAATAATGAGGAATATTTAATTAGTTTGTTATGAGGAAAATATCTATTCAATTTAGGAAAGTGATTTATTTAGTTTAGGAAAGAGACTTAGGAGATTTGATTTGATTTATTTAATTTAGGAAGGAGATTTGATTTGATTTATTTAATTTAGGCATGTGATTTATTTAAATTAGGAAGGTGATTTATTTAGATTTTAACATGTGTTTAATGTGTTGGATATTTTTGGAGGGGATTTGGTGGGCCTGGGCGTGTGGAGCTTGGTTCTTTGGTGGGCTTGGGCGTGTGAGTTGGTGGTGTATGGGCTTGGGTGTGTTGCTTGGTGTGGTTTGCGGGGGGTTTTGGGCCGAGGATAAATTTTAAAACAGAGGTCCGTTGAGTGAACCTGAGGCTAAGCAAATGAATGAAATCTAGCAAGGTATTGAGTTTTCCCTTTCGACGTCTGTTTCCCGCGAATTCCGTAACTTAAAGGGTAGTGCCTCTATATGAGGCTCATCATCGGGGCTTATGTAAAAATGCAGTGCCTACAAGTATATTGAGCGAGAATCCCATTCTCCTTCATATAATCCATGAACGCACTGCTCATATATTCCCCGCCTCGATCAGATCAAACACATTTAATATATTGACCAGTTTGTTTTTCTATTTCATTTCGGAACTCTTTGAACTTTTCAAAGGTTTCCAATTTATGTCGCATCAGATAGACATAACCGTACTGTGATAGATCATCGGTAAAAGTAACGAAGTACGAATAACAACTGTGAGCAGTCTGACTTAATGGACCACATACATCAGAATGTAAGTTAGTGGCGCGGTGTCCAACACCAGAAAATGGTGCTTTGGTCATCTTACCCTGAATACATGATTCATAAGTTGGATAGGGTTCAATGGTGAGATCTGGTATCAAACCATTCCTAACCAATTTGGTAAGGCGTTTAACGCCTATATGACCTAGCTTCATGTGCCATAGTTCAGTATTATTAACAACAAGTAAACTACGTTTATTAATCCTAGTATTCAAATTATCTCTAGAAGTATGCAATGTGTAATGACCATTCTCATTTGGACAACAAAAGATCTGAATATTACGTTTATCATATAAATAAAAATAACAGTTCTTAATATTAACATGATAACCTTCTGTATCTAATACAAAAGAGATATAATATTTGCTACACATCCTGGTACAACGTAGCAATCAACAAAAGGCTCCCATTCGGCAAATGGATCTCGCATACTCCCACTGCAACTGCATCCAGAGAGTTTCCACTCCCATAGCGCAATTGCATCTCTCCAGGCTTCAGTTTCTTACTTTCCTTCAGCACCTGTAACGAATTGCAAATATAAACAGGACAAGCAGAATCCAAAATCCAGCTGGATGTAATAGCTTCACAAGCCAGTGAGATATCAATAAATGGAAAAATAAATATACTTGATGTAAATGCTCTCTCCTTCCTTATCTGGGCAATGTAGTTAGGACAGTTCCTTTTCAAGTGCCCGACTTTACTGCAGTGATGGCATTTGTCTTCAGAAGCCTTCTTGGGCTTTGCTATCTTTCCTTGCGGTGGAGGACCGAAACCCTTCTTCTTCTTCACTTTCATCTTCTTTCCCTTTGGCTGGGCCTAGGAAGAAGCAGAGAGTGAAGTAGGTTTCAGAGGACGAGTCGGTACTCCATTCCTTAGGTCCTCTTCCGCCGTGATCAGCATCCTATTTAGTTCATGGTAGGAACAAATAATCTCATTCATGTTGAAATACATCACAAATTGGCGATATGAAGCTGTGAGCGAACCAAGAATAACACTTCTACCGAGAATGTCATTCAGATGGAGATTATATTGCCTCAGTTGTTCGAATCAATCAAGTGAAGAACATGCGAGCTCACAGCTTCCCCTCGTCCAGTTACGCATGGAACAGTTCTATCACAACTTTATGAACAACAATTTGTTCTTGGTTTATATACGATTCTCTTAATCGCATCATCATATTATATGCATCTGTCATGCCATAGTATTGTTTTTTGAGTCCCGGTGCCAGTGAACTTAATATGTATGATTTAACTTTTAAATCATCATTTTTCCAAGCTTGGAAAACTTGGAGTTCCTCCGGTGTTGCGTCCTTAGACACAGCAAGGGGTAGCGGTCACTCGAGTACATATCCAAACTTTTCGGAATCAAGAACAATCCTTAAATCCAAATCTCAATCGGTGAAGTTCTCAACGCCTTTAAGTTTGTTTGTATCTAACATACGCACAAACGGATTAGTCGATTGTGCTGCCATCGCAAATCTATCATATAGATTACGAAAAACGGTTAGCAGAAATTAAACAGTTTCATATAATATCAAAAATATTAACTAATCATGGATTTTAAATCTAAAAATGCCCTTCCCACTAAATCATGCAATACTGTAATCCCCAAGAAGAATACAAAGATTTAATAATTAAATTAAATACAAATAGTGAAAGGTAGATCTCATGAATATATTTCAGCTTACAGCTTTGGCACGTTCTCGCCTACGTATATTCATAAGATAGACAACTCCTTGTCAGTCACTCAATAGTGACTCCTGGGTTTTCGGTCCTGATCGTTTCTCGTTGTGACAACTTTTGCACGATCACAAGGAGGCGTACCAAGGTTAAACTCTTCAAGGATAAACTCGTTGTGACAGCTTTGGTAAATTCAGGAATCCACTTTCGCTTGAATTTATCTAGTATCAGATATACATCCGGAATAAATAAATTTCTATCGGCTACACCTTCACGGCTTTGGCACGTTCTCGGATGTAGTCATAGAAAAGATATCCATAAATCGTATTGACAAGACGGACCATGTAACATGCATCAAATATATAATTATCATAAAACCTTATTATATAGGGATTTTCCGCAAAATATACTTTTTATTTTATTTAATCAAATTAAATAAACACATGCATGCATAAAGTAAAGATTCAATTAAACATTGAATTTAAAAAGCATAAACATATTAGGGTGTCCAGAATCAGACTCGCTCTGAAACCATTTTGTAGGAATTTTATATGGAAAATCCGGTAACGCAGGGGAAACGCGGAAAATCAAAATTTTCCGATTTCAAAATTTTTCTTGGATCAATTAAATAAACTTATTTATTTAATTACCCAATAATCAAATTCTGAAAAATTACACAAGAAATTTTTTTCTTGGTAATTGCTGAATTACCCCAATACTTTACAAATTGATCATTTAAGTCTTAAAATTGTCAAATATAATTTTGGATGATTCTAAATCATTTCTAAATTCATTTCCCACATGTCTAACACATCAAAATCAGATTGCAACAAAAACCCCAAATTTTTGCTAATTGTCGAAACAGCCCCAATTTTTTCAGTTTTAACAATTTGGTCATTTTATGTTCAAAACATGTCAAGATCAAATCCAATTAACCCAAAAATTAATTTGTATCATATACACACATAACACATCACATATATGAAATGCCCGAAATTTAGAAAGGGTTAAGAACCCTAATTTTATAATTTTTTCAAATTGATAAAACTTACCAAATCAATTAAATCCAACACTTTAATTTAAACTTTACCACACTAAACAAGTCTCACCATCATGAAACAACTCAAGAACAATTTTAGGTCATCAATGAGTGGCTTAGCAACTCTAGAATGACAACATGACTATCAAATAATCAAAAGTAAGCCATTGAAACCATTTCAAGCTTACTTTATAAACCATATATGCTCTCATCTTTCAAACAAATTCATAACCAATTAAAACACAAACTATAAGTGTAGAGACAAAATCCTAGCAACACATGTTGAAGCTAAGCTTGTTAGAAATATTTTCTAAGTTGAAAACTTTAAAGAAAAACTTACAAAATCAACAAATTTCCAAGCTTTTCCTTTTGTTCTTCAAACTTTTCTCTCAACTCTTTTGTGTTTGTTTTTTGTATAACTTGTTAACTTTAACCTAATAAAATGAAACAAAATAATATATACTCTCCCAATATGCCCTTGGCCGAATTTTGGGATGTAAATACAAATATCTAGATATTTTTTTATTTCATTTAAAGTTTATTTTATCAACTTGCAATTTGAATCATTACACAATTTAATGATTTTCAAGAAGTCAAATAAAGCAACTTAAAGCATCTCCTAAAATATCAAAACTTAAGATATTTATATTTTTAATTAATTTAATTATTTAACAATTATACAATTAAATAATTATTTAAATATAAATATTTTAAATATATGTTTTATATTTACTTTAAATATCCAAATACATATATACTTATGATACATGTCAAATATCACAATTTGACATTTAATTAATGTGTATTTAATAAAATCTATCATTAAATACAAATACACAATAATTAGGAAATGACTATTAGGTCCCATCGCATGTATTTTTCGTTTAACCTTTAAACGACTTATAAATAATCAGTATTATTCATAAAAGTTGCCATAGTTCTCAACGAGTATATTTCACTAGTGAGACTCTAGATTCAGGCATATCCGTCATGAAATCTAATTTCGTGTCCATAATTTACCCACCCGTAAATTATGACGACCACAGATAAACTTGCTGAATCATACAGGTCGAGGTCATGGCATATATTTAATTCCTCTGTCACAGGTATCCAGATATATCCTAGAGATATTGATGTAAACGTCAAATCTCTATAGGGACAATCTCGTCGATGTCTCTATTAGCAATCTCTAAAAGAACACTTAGAATTAAGTTCTAAAGTGTACAACGGGCCCATGGTTTTTATTTGATTGCTAATCATATATGGACTACCAATGCTCTGTACACAGAACTGACGGATCCTATCTCGACACACACAAAACATGATAATTGTGGTTTATACCCACTTATTATGGCATTCTTAGCCTATTATTTTGCTATGTTTCGTGCCATTTAATGTCATTTATAGTTTATTTTATGTTTTATTTATAGGAGCATTAATACATGGATCTTGGGATAGTTTCACGTGTTTTGGGACCATACGGGTACATTGGACACGTACATGAGCAAAAGAAACAGCGCGCAGTAAAACACTTATCACAGGCGCCGCAGCGCCTGCAAGCAATCACACCACATACAATTTCCAGAAGCTAAGGCGCCATGGCGCCATTGAATTGCAATGAAGACTGGCGCCAAGGCACCACATTCTCATACAACTTCCAGAGAATAAAGCGCCAAGGCGCCATTGAAGAAAAACAAGTGGGGCGCCATGGCGCCCCATTGAAGTCTCACAACAAGGCGCCAAGGCGCCAAAAAAGACCACACACGCGCGCGCCTTGGCACCCAATTCCCATACATTTTCCAGACAGAATGGCGCCAAGGCGCCATTGAAGCTTTTATAATAAAGCGCCAAGGCGCTGCGTCAGAGGATAATTGAGAAGTCTTTACGTGAATAGGATGCTAGGGGATACATACAGGCAGGTTTCAGGATTTTTTTTTTAGGGTTTTTAAGATCCCTAATGAAACCCAATGACTCCCAGCCCCCAGTATAAATATAACAGTTCATCCAACACTTAAGAGGAGGCGAATACACTGCACAAAACATCAAAATAAATATTTTAGAGATCCAAGGAGGAAGATTAAAGAGCAACAAGAGGAGATTAAGGCGGTGACATCCGAGGAGGAAGAGATTCAATTCGGGTTTTATCTTCTTGTTTCTTTCTTAGAACTCTAATGATATACATTAGATTCATGGCTTGTCTAATATTGTTTTTATCTTTTGTCATGAACTAACTCCTTAATTCTGGAGAATGATGTAACTAATGCTTGAACCTTGTATTGTGTTTGTCAATTTTGTTATGAAGTTTTATTGATTTATTTATATTCTTTTGAGTTTAATGCTTCTTGATTGTTGGCCACAATTTATGATGATGAATGTTTAGAATCTATCACTCGAGAGAGGGGATTTTGAATAGATCTAGAGAATATAACCTAAGATTTTATAGAGTTCGAGAGAATCTGTAATCCTTTGAAGTCGTTAATATAGAATCACAAATCGTAATGAGTTGTTGACTATTGGATTTTTATAGAGATATCGAAGTCTGTAGTTGATGATATTTTCACTCGGCACTCGAGAGAGGGAGTGGATATTTTAGGAGTCTTGACTTATAAACAATATAACTGATTAAGGATTAATTAATTGGCATGACAAATACATAGGTGACAGCTAGGTGAAATCAGGATCCAAAATCTCTATCGTATTAGTTCCTCCTATTTTATTATTTTTATATTTATTTATTTACAAAAATCTTTATTATTTGTCGTCTAAATAAAGTTAGGATTATCAATTGTAGTACTTAGTGTGAGTTAACGCAATCCCTGTGGGTTCGACACTCTTAACTCATTTATACTAAAACTTGACACCGTACACTTGCGCTACGATATAAAAATATCACAACAAGTTTTTGGCGCCGTTGCCGGGGATTGCTTGTTCAATTCACATTAATACTACTACCAAGTAATCTTAGCTTTAATTTAGAATTTTATTTTTATTTTTATTTTATTTCTTTATTTCCTTTATTTTTGTCTTAAGTTTTATTTTTTTTATTTCTTATTTTTTTTATTTTTTTTTTTTTATATTTTTTTCGTACGAGGTGAGTTTGAAAAGAATCAATGGCAGATCCTATTGGTGCACTGATAGCTCAAGTATCGTCCCTCACGACTCATCTAGCAGTATTGACAAATCAAATGAGCCAACCGTCTATTGAAGTTGCTTCTGCTAATGGAATGCTTTTACCCAACAGAGGAGCAGGATTTGAACAAGTGCAGTATGTGAACAATCGGAACTTCAACAACTATAGAGGCAGTCCTATGCTTAATTATTATCATCTGAATTTTTCATGTGCTGATATGGAGAACGTTTTGCAACCTCCTCATGGCTTCAATTATCCAAGAGCTGAGAAGAAACCTTCATTAGAATACCTCATGAGCACGTTTGTAGCTACAACTTCAGAGAGGTCTGAGAAGAATGAGTCAAGACTGGATAACATCGAAACACGAATGGGCAATATAGAGGCAAATATGAAAACTTTAGAAGCGCAAATTGGGTTGCTTGTTTCTTCCATGGCCAATCAACAAACATGGGTTTTTCCGAGTGATATTGAAGTCAACCTCAAAGAGCAATGTCAAGTCATAACCTTTAGGAGCGGAAAAGAGATTAAAGATATCTCTCAGGACTTAGGCAGTAAAGAAAATGAAATAGTATTTCAGGAGGAAACAGTAACAGAAAAAGAGAACAAAGGTGAATTGATAATGAGAGGTCAAGATGAAGAAGTCACCTTCAGTGTTTTCAGAGCCATGCCGAGCCCTCAAGGTGTTGAGTTTTTCTAGGGTCCCAAGATCAAACAAGACATGAAAACATGCGTGAATACACCAATGAAGATAGCGGAATACTTACATTGATCGGTTATGTCGATTTGAAGACGAATCATGCCCAAAAACGCACTGCCTTTGTAAGCCCACTGCAGCAGTCCATGCTCACTGTCTTGGCAGTTTCGGGTCTCAAAACGAAGCTCCAAACTCCATCGGATGAGTCCCGCTCATGGTCGAACCTCCCTACTACCTTCGCAAGACTTGAAAGTGTGCTAGCACTTGAATTTTCACCATGAAAACCCACTCTTGGCTTCCCTTATTCACGCCCAAACTGGTTCAAAACCAGTGAAGAATAGCCACACTTGGGCGTGAGAGAGATGAGAGAATTTGAGAGAGATAAAATTGTGTTAAGTTTTTAAAATGATTTACCAAAAATCAATTTATATTTATGCCATAATTTTATTAAATTAATAATAAAATATGACACAAAACATGCAATGGCTTAGAGTGTCAAACACTCAAACTCCATGCAATGACATTGAGTGCAATGTACACAATCTACATGCAAAGCATTAGAATGACATGTGTCATGTGGCCCCACACGTTTCCAAATGAAAGTGGGCCCACGTGCACTCACGCGTTCGGGTTCGATATTTCCGAAATACCGAGCTTACGTCGCGACGTTAATTCAATCGAATTTAAATAAATAATTGCGCCTGGCGAAATTATTATTTACGTCGCTAACGAATTAATTCTAAATTAACTCGTTTGCCCGAATTAAATCTGATTTTAATTCCGCGTCGAAATCTAATTTCGTCTAATATATCGAATATATTAATACATCGATTAATTCCGAATTAATCGTTCTCTCTCTTTAGACGACATTTTATCCCGGATAAAACATCTCCGTTATTAATCCTAGATTAATTTTCTCTCTCTTCTGTATAATCCCAGATGATTCAAGAGTGCGAGTTGTGCGTCATCGGTGGATTATCGGAAGCGACCCATGAGATCCCCGGATAATCTGGCAGTAAATACGGTCGTCGGAGTATCCGAATCACGTACGTACCAAGTACTACGTTCTACCGATTTACGAGACAAGGTCGACTCCTAGCAAAGCACCAAGTCTACCTAATTCTCCGGACATATCCATTAAAGAATATTAAGATCTGTATCAAGCGTAGTATACTAATGTATTGTGCATATCGGCCCACTATCGGACAATCACGTGCTAGGGCTGGGGCTGGATAAGTGTCTGCCCCGTCCGAAACACATATCGGATGTCTGGTAACTAGTCTCTATAATCGGATATTCATGACCTGGTCATAATATCACGATTGGATGCGCATCTCTTAAGAGCACTAATACCGTATCCTGCGTGACATCATCTCCACTATGACTGGAGTGATACTTCCGTCTTGACATCACATCCAATACACTACGATTCTCAATATACCCGGCATTGGCGTACACAGAACCAGTTACAGTCCTAGACGACCTCAACTAAAGTATATCGATTGTCGTAAGCATTAGCGATGTAAGTCTCAGGTTAAGACTATACACACCTACCTTGATTTCGGCCTCCCATAGACACATATTCATAATACCAATGGGATTCCGAGGGGTCTATCCAGAGCGAAGCTGTTTCCCGTACCATCGGTGAAACACGACCTCCTATCGCACTTGCACAAGTATCCAATACTTATATATATGAGAACTATGCCGTTGTGCCCTCACAACGCGCACAAGTGCAATACTAGCCTATTCCGCATTATCGATGTCCAGCCTCGATAATACTACGGCTAGGGATATTTAATGATTAATCCTTCGTGGACTGATACTGTCTCATATCATCTCAATCCAGGAACTAATCATAGGGACCTCTCTTCATTTATATCTATGGTGATCTAATCACAAATGACGAGAATGCAATTTCCTTGTTACATAGTTAATTTGCTACAGCAACACAATGATCTGTGCAAATAGTGACGCTATGGGTCATTTTGTCCAACACAAGGTGATGCAGAATGTCATAGGATAAATACAGTAGAAAAAGGAGTTGTAAACACGCAGAGTGAATCATTTCAGCGACCTATGAGCATAATACAACCATGCATAAAAGAAGATTCTCTGCAGCTAAACCTGAAACCACTCCCAAAGCATCGTAAAAAGAGGAAAAGAAAAGTCAGTTCTCACTTGGAAATGATTCCTGGAAGGTTAAAAAGGAAGCCGGGCCAATTTTACCGAACGTGCAGTCCAAAATTTCCAATTGGGGGACAATTTACATATTCTGGGGGACCATCTATGGATAAATTACCACAGCCTGCCAAGCTGTCTTTTTCATGTCAAAAGAATCGGTGGATACCAAAGAAGAAAGCAGATGAGATTACCCGGTTCACTACGTTTAAGCCACCATAACCATTTGGGTGGTTGCGTCTGGCTGAAGACGTTAAACTTAGCGCTAGCGGGGAGGCAACCCTTGCATTTATTTTATTATTATTTTCTTTAATTTTAATTTAATTTAATTTTATTTTATTTTATTTTATTGTGTGCTATTTATTAATCTGCATGTTATTTATGTAGGTAGCATGAGACACACAACACCCGCTCAACCAAATTCTAACCAGCAAGAGTCTGATCAACTCCATGCCGGTAGTGTTGTTCCTCACTCTTGTTCTTGATATTTATCTTACATTGAGGACAATGCAAAATTTAAGTTTGGGGGTGTGTGTATGTTGTTTACTTGCTATTTAGTTGTTTAAATTTATTGAAAAAAAATATTTTGTTTTAGTCTTTGATAGTAAAACATAAATCCTGTGATGATATTGTTTGTTTATGAGTGAAATTTTAGAAACGATAAGTGCCCGATTTACTTTTATCTGATGCCTTGAATAACTGATCTAGGTTAGACTCGTAAGCACTTAAAAATAGGTTTTTAGCAGTGAAAACTTAAGTAGTTGACAAGGTGACTAGTTGAAGAAATTGCATGTCGATGAATGACAGTTTGCTTAGATATCTATCTTGATTTGCTAGTGTTATGAAGTGTGGTATAGCTAAAAAGAAAAATGTCTCTAAATAAAGAAAATAAACCACATATAACCGATAAGCGTGAAGCTACCCATGGGCGAGTATTAGGACCACCATGAGGAGAAATGCTACCTTAAAGGGTAGGTGTGTTAATGGAAAAAAAAGTGCAAAATGAGAAAAGCAAAAAGAGACAAGAAAAGAAAAGAAAAATCATACCATACTGAGCACAAAAAAAAGCAATTACAGAGCATAATTGAGATATCTAGGTTGGTTTGACCCATCGATTCTAACTTTTAAACGAAATGATTGAGTTAGCCTACTTAGGAGTCAAGCTGTGACCGAACCTTTAAACACACACACACCGTGAGTCTAGCTTAGATAATTTATTCAAGAATTTGGATTTGAGTCGCAATTGCGTACTTTGAAGGTTCTCTAATTTCATTTATAAGCTTTCTTCGAGGAAAATTTTATGTGCAACTATCGGGACTATGTTTTGTTATTTTTTTTATTTTTGCATGATTGTGTGTGAATGACGTTTGTGGGTGTCGTCGTTGTAAGCTCTCACGAGACTATAACTCGTCCACTAGGGCCGCCTAGGGGTTTAAAGGCTTGTTGCATACGCTAAATGCAATCGTGATCCCTACGAAAGTGGCTTAGTTAAATTAGTTATTTTTAATTGTTTATTTAAATTTAGTTTTTATTTTATCTTTTGCTCGAGACTAGCAAAACCTTAAGTTTGGGGGTATTTAATAAGTGTGGTTTATACCCACTTATTATGGCATTCTTAGCCTATTATTTTTCTATGTTTCGTGCCATTTAATGTCATTTATAGTTTATTTTATGTTTTATTTATAGGAGCATTAATACATGGATCTTGGGACAGTTGCACGTGTTTTGGGACTATACGGTACATTGGACATGTACAGGAGCAAAGGAAACAGCGCGCAGTAAAACACTTATCACAAGCGTCGCAGCGCCTGCAAGCAATCACACCACATACAATTTCCAGAAGCTAAAGCGCCATGGCGCCATTGAATTGCAATGAAGACTGGCGCCAAGGCGCCACATTCTCATACAACTTCCAGAGAATAAGGCGCCAAGGCGCCATTGAAGAAAAACAAGTGGGCGCCATGGCGCCCCATTGAAGTCTCACAACAAGGCGCCAATAAAGACCACACACGCGCGCGCCTTGGCGCCCAGTTCCCATACATTTTCCAGACAGAATGGCACCAATGCGCCATTGAAGCTATTATAATAAAGCGCCAAGGCGCTGCGTCAGAGGATAATTGAGAAGTCTTTACGTGAATAGGATGCTAGGGGATACATACAGGTGCGTTTTAGGATTTTTTTTTTAGGGTTTTTAAGATCCCTAATGAAACCCAATGACTCCTAGCCCCCAGTATAAATATAACAGTTCATCCAACACTCAAGAGGAGGCGAATACACTGCACAAAACATCAAAATAAATATTTTAGAGATCCAAGGAGGAAGATTGAAGAGCAACAATAGGAGATTAAGGCGGTGACATCCGAGGAGGAAGAGATTCAATTCGGGTTTTATCTTCTTGTTTCTTTCTTAGAACTCTAATGATTTCCATTAGATTCATGGCTTGTCTAATATTGTTTTTATCTTTTGTCATGAACTAACTCCTTAATTCTGGAGAATGATGTAACTAATGCTTGAACCTTGTATTGTGTTTGTCAATTTTTTTATGAAGTTTTATTGATTTATTTATATTCTTTTGAGTTTAATGCTTCTTGATTCTTGGCCACAATTTATGATGATGAATGTTTAGAATCTATCACTCGAGAGAGGGGATTTTGAATAGATCTAGAGAATATAACCTAAGATTTTATAGAGTTCGAGAGAATCTGTAATCCTTTGAAGTCGTTAATATAGAATCACAAATCGTAATGAGTTGTTGACTATTGGATTTTTATAGAGATATCGAAGTCTGTAGTTGATGATATTTTCACTCGGCACTCGAGAGAGGGAATGGATATTTTAGGAGTCTTGACTTATAAACAATATAACTGAACAAGGATTAATTAATTGGCATGACAAATACATAGGTGACAGCTAGGTGAAATCAGGATCCAAAATCTCTATCGTATTAGTTCCTCCTATTTTATTATTTTTATATTTATTTATTTACAAAAATCTTTATTATTTTTCATTTAAATAAAGTTAGGATTATCAATTGTAGTACTTAGTGCGAGTTAACGCAATCCCTATGGGTTCGACACTCTTAACTCATATATACTAAAACTTGACACCGTACACTTGCGGTACGATATAAAAATATCACAACACACCATGAGGATCTGTCCACACCCAACGAATATGCGGAGGTCTGATCTAAATAGATCGGTGACATGACTACCATCTAAGTGTGGAAGATGTCTCATGTGCCCACAGTGGTATCTCAAGTCGAAGAATCATAAATACTACTCAACCCGAGAAGATTCTTATTGATATTGGTGTACAATCCATTAAGAATCTTCGGTGAGTCGTTCAGTGTTTATCCGCTATACACCTACATCTTTATACGAGTCTCCAAGACTCATGGTTCATTGAGAAACCATTTGAATCATATATTCCAGTATACGACATGTACCAGTCTCAATTGGTTTACTTTACTGACCAAGTAGTGTAAACCTTGACCAGGAACTGTCTAAGAATGACAACGTCATGATACAACTCAATGTTAGTTGCAACGCTTTTGCAACTACATCAGGACTAATCATTCTAAGGTCGATTATGTCTTTACCATATAAGAAGATATATTATATTATAGAAACTGATCATTTTATTCATAATAAAATGTTTACAATAGTATTTACAAGGATATACAACCGGGAATTGGCGCTCTGTACACCAACCCAAAGAGGAAGAACGTTAGACACAAGCCATTGCTAGCTAGTTCAACAGCTTTCCAGGCAGAGTTGATTTCAAAATCTCCATGCAACATTGGATCAACAATGGTTTCTGTGTACTCGGGGTGGCTTCCAGCCTAGATGTAGATACTCTAATCCTATATTTCAAATCCACACAGATCAGTTCACTTGTAGTCACATACAAAACCTGAGAGCTTAAATATTATCCATATGCACATATATGTTTGTTATAACCTTGTGATGCCTCCATTGTTGTACAAAGTCTTCCTTACCACTTCAAGGCGTCCGCATTGCTATCTGCTTCCAAACATAAAATGTCTAAACATTCTTAAGATTGAAAAAAAAATCAATCAATATTAAACCTGGTAGATGCTCCTCTAAGTTTCCAGTGGCCATGTACTCATAGATGAGACCAATTTTGTTCCCATCATTGCAATAGCCGTAAAGGGTCATCAAATTTTTGTGACATACTGTTAGAAGAAGTATAACCTGTAAAATTTAAAATCATTTTAGTTGGTTGTGCAGAATTGAGCTCCAAATTTTATGAGTAATTAGGCTTAGGTTACCTATGCTTCAAATTGGTGGTACCCTTTTGGGGATAACGGAGAGAGCATTTTTACAGCAACTTCAGTGGCTTCATCCAAGTAGCCATGGTAAACTTTTCCAAAACTCCCATCTCCAAGAACATTATCAAAGTCATTGGTAATATTTGAGTTTTCAGCATATGTAAATCGCCGCTTCTTTAACTCCAATGATCCATCCATTAAGCTATTACCATCCTTTTTTCCCTGCTCATAAATTGATTGCTTGAGAAAATCTATTATCTTGAGAAATATTCTCCTACAAGTACAAGCAAAGTTTCTTCATTCATGAAACTTTCATATTGTAATACCTTTTCTTACTCTTTTGAGTCTCCAGTAAATAGCAGATGTAGCTAATGTGATGAGCAATAATGAAGCAGATGATGAAACTACTATGGTGTTGGGTCTATTGTGTTGGTAAATTCCATAACAAAACCAAATTTAATTAAATTGTAATTAGTCTTGAAGATCTGGGTTGATCAGACGATATTTGATGAAGATCTCAGGTCATATGTTTGTGTTGTGTCTTTAAGAGGTTCAAACGCGGTTCTTTTGTGGTGCGTTCTTCTTCACGTTTGAACCTAATCTTCCAGAGGTCATGTGTTAGTGTAACGTATGACATCCCGTTCGAATGAAAGCTTCCAGTGACTATTCATTCGTGTCATGTTCTTCGGTATGTTCGAAAGAACCTGTCCAGAGCCTTTGCATTCGCCGTTGGTTCTTTCCAGTGTTCGAACGCCTGAACATGCTCTATTTATTACGGACGCATTTTTTAAGCTGTAAAAGTGGTTGGGAATGTTAGCGACATATTCTCAAAATGGATTTTGATGATGCAACACTATAAGACTTCGACGTGCATTTGCGAACATTACAAAAAGATGTCGAAGCACATTTTGTGTTGAAGAGCAAATGAATGTGAAGACTAGCACCTATTGAAGAAAATCTTATACCGTCTTAGCTTATGGCTCTCTTTGTAAAGTAAGTTGTTAAGTTAAATCTCTAAGCTCATGGGACATATGCACATTCATTTAGATGCATTAGACGCATGTGCAAAATGTTTTTAAATCTTCAAATCCTATATTTTGGCACTGAGACCGGCATATCGATCCCCTACACCAGCATACCGTGACCATGCTATGTTCTAAGCAGTTTTAAATCACCTCTAAAATTGGGCTATTTCATACCGGACACCAATACCATTAGGGTGGAGTGTGCACATTTACTTAAACCCGTCTAAAATATATCGACATTCTTACCGATCAACCTTCATATTTTGCATGCTCTTGGAAACCGATATGATCCATACTGATCTCCATATTGATCAATAATTCGGTTATTTTTATGCTTACCGATGTCAAACGGTAATATTTTATAGCCATTATAATGGCATACCGGCATACCAGCCTCTACAGAGCAGAATAGCGACCTCAATGCAAACAACATAGATAACTTTCATTTTCTCTATAAATTGAATCCATATTTCATTTTTACAAAGCTCTTGAATATTCATACAATATCTTTTAAAGCAAAAATAGAGAGTTTATAAAACTTTCATCATCATACACTCTCATACTCAAGCTCGCATTCTACACATTCATATATTTTGTAGTGAGCTTAGAACATTTGGGTTAGCAACTCACATCTTGAATCGTCTTATCTTTTGTGAGTGCCCAAGTGAATTTTCAAATATTTATATTCATACACTTGTGATTGAGAAATCCATTGTTGAGTGGGTATACTCAAAAGGGTGAAGTGTGTAAAGGTTTGTTAGTGAGCCTAGGAACAAAACTCTTTGTAAAGGTTTAAGAGTAAACCTAGAGATAAAACTCTAGTGTAAAGGTTTGGAGTGAACCTAGGGGATAAAATTCATGGTTGCAAGTAAGCCACGAAAAACTCGGTATAAGTTATGGATTCAACTTAGTGGAACTCTTCAAGCGTGGCTTGAGGGAGTGGAAGTAGGCAAAAAGTTGGCCGAACCACTATAAATACAGTGTCAATTTTCTCTATCCCTAAACTCATTTATATTATCGCAAGTTTATTGTAAATTTACATAATATTTAGTGACTTTCATATTAGTAATATATTGTGATTGATAAATTGATTAATAAGCTTAATTGGTAAAGCTACTAGTTTAGTGGCGTAAAATTGGCAAGAATTTTTATTTTCGCAATATTAGTGTAGGCACTGCATTTTTTCATATAAGTCCCGATGATGAGTCTCGTATGGAGACACTACCTCTTTAGATTGTGGAAGCCGCGGGAAACGGACGTCAGAAGGGAAGAGTCAAGAATTGACATATTGCTTGATTTAATTCGTTGTTTAGATTCAGGTTCGCTTGTTGGACCTCTGTTTCAAAACACACCCTTAGCCTAAACCCCCGCAAAACACATACCAAGCACATACACCACCAAACCAAACACCCAAGCCCACCAAAACAAAACAACTCACGCCGAAATCACCCTAAGCCACACGCCCGACACTTCCCAAATTAAACAAAAATCACATTAAACACATGCATAAATCAAGCCAAATAATAACCCTCAACCAGACCTCACGTAACAAGCAAAATAATAAAACCCTAGAAGCCATCAACGTGAGCAGATCAAAAATCCATGCATACCTAACGCACAACTTCCCCTCTCTCTCGCCAACTCTCTCAATCTCGGCAGTAAGAATAAAGCAAAAAGCATAAGAACCTTCATGGCCTCGACTTCCAAAACAATTCTATCTCTCTCACACAGACCACCTCTCTCGGCCTCTCCCTCACCAACTCGACATGCATGCAAAGATGAAACCCTAGCCTTCTTCCATTAACGCACAAGAGCCCTCATATTGCCCCTACATGCCACATCAATCTACGCACATGAGCCCTCACACTGACCGACTAACCACAGCAACCTATACATAAGCCTCCATCAACACCCTTAAAAGAGCCTTCTAAATTCAAGCCACACAGCCCTTCAAACAGCCCCCAAATCCATGCACAAACTGTCCATCAAAACTGCCTCAGAATCACAGCCCCACACTTCCTTAAACCATCGTAGAAATAGCCCCCACAACAAGCTTTCTTAACCGAAAATAGTTAGCCCAACACACCCTCTCAACCACCGAAACTGCCCAGAAAAGTAGCCCTCAAATACCAAAAAGAACAGCAGCAAAACAACAGCGAAACGGAGTAAAAACAGCAGCCCAAACAGCAAAACAGTGAAGGAAAACATTGAACCAGTGAACCGGAGGAGTTGCGGAGCATCAACCCTTCTGACAACCGCGTACCGCACTTCCAATAGACGACAAAAGAGGTTAGACCTGAGGGCACCTTCTTTATTTATTATCCTTTATTTTTTATTTATGTTAGTACTTTATTTCGCATGAGTATTGTGGATTGGTTCATGATGTGATTTCCGGATGAACGGAATATGTGTTCTCTCTTGTGGTATATCGGATTGAAACTTGGACGTAAATTTCATAGCCGAATCCGAATGGACGGTAGTGCGGTTTGTACTCGGGATACAATACCACACACCACTTGAGAGACACACGTATTTCGTTTCATCCAACCTTGTATTTAAGCATGATTTAGTCTAGTATGTTATTTATTTTTTAAGTATGATTAGGTTACTTTTTATGCATGGTTTAGTTGTTTATCTTAAGCATGATTAGTTATTTATTTTTCATTTGGAATTTGCATTATGTTTTGGTTGTTATTTGTTTTCCATATTATATAATTGAAGTATGTTCATGAGATTTTCGTGTGATATTGTATGCTTGCCGTTATGATGATTTACTTTTCAAGCATGCAAACTTAGACATAGGATTTACTTTGACGAATGTGAACTAGATCCAAGTTACTCTTGAACATATATGTTGCATAGATTCGGTTAATTCATTGAACAAATCATATCATTACAAGTGGCATAAGTAAGGGACCATTCTGAACCCAACGGTTTGAGGTCTTCCCTTGCGAGGGGTGAGTGCGGCCTTAAATCATTTTCCCGGTTCACACCGGGTGGCGACTCCATTTTTAGTTCTCCGATTTAGTCCCCCGTGGGCTACTCTGTACTCCCAACCAGGTCGTGAGCCTGGGACAGCGTCGCCGATTTCTGTGTCCTACAATTTGGCGACTCCACTAGGGATAGAGAATCGGCCCCGAAATAATGTCTTGTAATGATTATGATTTATGCTTTAGTTAACCGTGTCTATAATGGGTTGAAGGGGTTTAATCAAAGGCATTATTAAAGCTTGGTAATGGTTTGGTGTCTTCATTCATTCACTACCTTTCTACAAGGAAAAACTGTGAAGGCACCTAGATAATCATCTACTCGTAGCTTACTGTGATGGACTAATTTGGAGGACTCGTTGTTTATTCCTGTCACCAAGGCGATAAGAGCCTAAGAGGCTTGGGTATTTAAGAGAGTTCGCTCCACCCTCCCTCTGGGGAATCTATAATAGGAAATCCATTTGACAGTCAGTCATGCACCATAACTCGTTGGCACGTACCTTAAGGTATAAAAAAAATGCGCTCACTTGGTCGCTTGAACCCTTGAGTGGGGAGTCCTAGTTGTGGGCAATCCTTCGTCAGCGGGAGCCTTTGTCTATACCCCTATAAACCCGCATATGAACTGTAGTTGTAGGACCAATAGAAACTATTCCTTTATACTTGCGTTTAGGACCATCGTCATTTGGATTCAGTTGGACATTTTGTCAAAAAATGTGAACTTGTTGGGCCATTTAAACTGGGACGAGTTCGTGTCCTTTGACAGTTGGGCCAAAAGCTTCTGGAATGCCAATGGGCCATTTTGTGTTTAGGCCTTTTATCATTTGAAGTTGTTTAGCCATGTTATCGCAAAAGTGTAAACCTGTTGGGCCTTTTCAACTGGGACAAGTTTGCACCGCGCAATAGTATGATTGAATGCTTTAAAATGATAATGGGCCGACTTATATATTCCATGCATCGCACGCATCTCATGCATCTCATGCATACATGCATCATGTTAACCCCGTGTCTTAAAAGCCATCATAGATATCCGTTGGGTTAGAGAAGAAAAAAATATTTGTCAAAAAGAGTTTAGCAAACATGGATATCGGGAAAATGAAGTCGAGAAACAGAAAATTTTACGGCAATGATAGAAAGACCATGGTGGGCCAAAAAAAGAAAAAGAAAAGAAAAAAAGAAAAGAAAAAAAAAAGAAAATGAAAAAAGGAAAAAAAAAGAAAAAAAGAAAAGAGAGAAAATGAAAAAAGAGATAGAAAAAAAAAAGAAAAAAGAAATTGTTTGTTTTTAGTCCTTGATAGTTAGACATAAGTTCAATGATGAAATCGTTTGCTTTAGGATGAAATTTTAGAAACGATAAACTCTTGATGTGCTTTTATCTGATACTTTGAGTGATTGATCTATGTTAGACTCGTAAGCACTTCACTATAGGTTATTAGCGGTGAAAACCTGAGTAGTTAGCAAGATAACTAGTTGAAGAAATTATAGGTCGGTGAATAACCGTTCGCCTAAATGTCTATCCTGATTTGCTTGTGTTATGATGTGTGGTATGGTTGAAAAATAAAAGAAAAGTCTCCAAAAGAAAAGAATTAAACCACCTATAATCGATAAGCGTGAAGCTACCCATGGGCGAGTATTAGGACCACCATGAGGAGAAATGCTACCTTAAAGGGTAGGTGTGTTGAAAAAAAAAAGAGAAAGAAAAAAAGAAAAGAAAAGAAAAAAAAGAAAAAAGAAAAAGAAAAAAAGAGAGAGACAAAAGAAAAGAAGAAAACCATACAAAATTGGGCACAAAAAAGCAACTGCATGCATAATTGAGACATCTAGGTTGGTTTGACCCATCGATCCCAATTTTTTGACGAAATCATTGAGTTGGCTTACTTAAGGATCAAGTTGTGAAAGAACCTTTGCACACACACTTTAAGTTTGGCTTAGATCATTTATTCAAAGACTTGGATTTGAGTTGCGTTGAATGTTTTGAAGGTTCTCTGGTTTCATTACTGAGCATTCTTTGAGGGCAATAATATTTGTAACTATTGGGACTATTTCGTAGAATGTGATATAGTATGATGATATGGAATGCCACATCACGTGGTTCACCTTGACCTATTACAAGCAGCGAAGAGCAGAAAGCTAAATCAAGACTGGGGGATACCAGTCTACCACCTCGAAAATAAGGGAAACAACGAGATCTTGAGCCATACGACAAAAAGAGAACCAACCAATCACCAGAAGAGAACTGGCAGAAGGAAATTGCAAGTAGACCCAGGGGGCGACCAAAGAATTTTGTAGGCAATAAGCACTGAAGAGCACAAGGAAGACCTAACCCATCGGAATAGGAAACACATTCATGCATGCATGCATACACGTCATATACACACAATCTTTGTCTTGTTTTTGTTCACAGGTTTTAAAGAAAATGAGAAAGCGAAAAATACAAGCCAACCAGAAACAGCAACATAACATCATCAGTTTTGGGAATGAATCCCATGGTCGAGGCCCACATCAGTATCAGTCTGGGGACGAGGCCCACATCAGTATCAGTCTGGGGGCGAGACCCATATCAGTATCAGTCTAGGGGCGAGGCCCACATCAGTATCAGTTTGGGGGCGAGGCCCACATCAATATCAGTTCAGGATTGAGGCCCACACGTCATCAGTGTCAGTCTTGGGGATGCGTCCTAGGGTCGAGGCCCACATCAATATCAGTTTGGGGATGAGTCCCAGGGTCGAGGCCCACATCAGCATCAGCCCAGGGAACAAAGCCCGCATTCAGTACAGCTCGGGAATAAAGCCCACAGTCAACACAGTTCGGGAATAAAGGCCAGGGAACAAAGCCCACACTCAGTACAGCTCGGGAACAAAGCCCACAGTCAACACAGTTTGGGAATAAAGCCTAGGGAACAAAGCCCACATTCAGTACAGCTCGGGAACAAAGCCCACAGTCAACACAGTTCGGGAATAAAGCCCAGGGAACAAAGCCCACATTCAATACAGCTCGGGAACAAAGCCCACAGTCAATACAGTTCGGGAATATAGCCCAGGGAACAAAGCCCACTCTCAACACAGTTCATGAATAAAGCCCAGTGGAATATAGCCCTATTTCAACACAGTTCGGGTACAAAGCCCACTCTCAACACAATTCAGGAATAAAGCCCTATTTCAACATAAATTGGGAACAAGACCCAGAATCGGGAACAAGACCCGCAACTCAATTTGGGAACAAGACCCACAATCAGGAACAAGACCCGCAATTCAATTTGGGAACAAGACCCACAATCGGGAACAAGACCCGCAGCTCAATTTGGGAACAAGACCCACAATCAGGAACAAGACCCGCAGCTCAATTTGGGAACAAGACCCACAATAGGGAACAAGACCCTCATCTCAAATAGGGAACAAGACCCACAATAGGGAACAAGACCCACAATTCAGGGAACAAGACCCTCAACTCAAATCGGGAACAAAACCCACAATTTAGGGAACAAAACCCTCAACTCAAATCGGGAGCAAGACCCACAAATCGAGAACAAGACCCACAAATTGGGAACAAGACCCTCAACTCACTTCGGTATCAAGACCCTTATCTCAACTCAGTAACGGTTCGGAAATGGACCACCTCACAAGTAACGGTTCGGAAATGGACCACACCACCAGTAACGATTCGGAAATGGACCACTATCACAACAGATGCCGAAAATGGTGCTCCAAAATGGACCACACACAGCAGATGCCGAAAATGGTGCTCCAAAATGGAGCGCACACAACATATGCCGAAAATAGCGCTCCAAAATGGAGTACACACAACAGATGCCGAAAATGGCACTATAAAATGGAGCACACACATCAGACGCTGAAAATGGTGCTCCGAAAATGGAGCATAATTCGAGAATGGACAAGCACCAGTGACGCCTCAAAATGAGGTTTAGCATGCCGGAAATGGCGCTCCAAAAATGGAGCACAGTTCAAAAATCTCAACCTAGTAACAGTTCGGAAATGGACCAACTTTCATTAGTTCAGTCGGTAGTGATTCCTAGAGATCACAGCATCTTGCAGGGATGAACCTTAGGGGCGAAGCACCTCACTACCATGTCAACTCAGTTCGAAGCAACAGGCAAGTCATGTGGCAGCTGGCGAGCCAGGTAAGTAAAAATACATTGCATAACTTTGATAGGATTGTCATTGTCACACACTGCACAAGTCCCATCAAAGTGGGGGCGACTGTAGGCACTGTATTTTTGCATATAAGTCCTGATGATGAGTCTCGTATGGAGACACTACCTCTTTAGATTGTGGAAGCCGCGGGAAACGGACGTCAGAAGGGAAGAGTCAAGAATTGACATATTGTTGGATTTAATTCGTTGTTTAGCTTCGGGTTCGCTTGTTGGACCTCTGTTTCAAAACACACCCTTATTCCAAACCGTCGCAAAAACACATACCAAGCCCACACACCACCAAACCAAACACCCAAGCCCACCAAAATAAAGCAACTCACGCCCAAATCACCCCAAGCCACACGCCCAACACTTCCCAAATTAAACAAAAATCACATTAAACACATGCATAAATCAAGCCAAATCCAATTCCTAAATTAAAGAAATCCCATGGATCCCTTGCCTAATTAAACCAAATCATATCCCTAACTAAAAGAGAATAAATCAAATTAAATCAAATCACTTCCCTAAATTAAAAGATTTCCTTATCACATACTAATTTAAAAGATATTCCCTTTAATGCACAAATCCTTCTCCTTCTCAAACAAGGAAAGCCCCCATCCTTTTGCCTATAAAGAGAACCCTTCACCAACACATTAAATCCCTAGCTCATTTTCACAAAAACACAAAGAAAGTAACCTCACAACAAACACACCAAAAAACTCCCTGGACTCGTGACTCTCTTTCTCCCAGCTCTCTCATTCTTCACACTCACAGCCACACATCTCCTCTCCACTCCCTAACTGCTCCACCACGGCTCTTCACCAACAGCTCCAAAAATAATAACCCTCAACCAGACCTCACGTAACAAGCAAAATAATAAAACCCTAGAAGCCATCAACGTGAGCAGATCAAAAATCCATGCACACCTAACGCACAGCTTCCCCCCTCTCTCGCCAACTCTCTCAATCTCGGCAGTAAGAATAAAACAAAAACCCTAAGGCCTTGAATTCATGACCAAAAAGCATAAGAACCCTCACGGCCTCCACTTCCCTTCTATCTCTCTCACACAGACCACCTCTCTCGACCTTTCCCTCACCAACTCGACATGCATGCAAAGATGAAACCCTAGCCTTCTCCCATTAACGCACATGAGCCCTCACATTGCCCCTACACGCCACATCAATCTACGCACATGAGCCCTCACACTGACCGAATAACCACAGCAACCTACGCATAAGCCTCCATCAACCTCTGACACGCCAAAACACCCTCACGGCAAGCCATCAACACCCTTAAAAAAACCTTCTAAATTCACGCCACACAGCCCTTCAAGCAGCCCCTAAATCCACGTACAAACTGTCCATCAAAACTGCCTCAAACTACCTCAGAATCACAGCCCACACTGCCTTAAACCATCGCAGAAATAGCCCCCCACAACAAGCTTCCTTAACCGAAAATAGTAAGCCCAACACACCCTCTCAACCACCGAAAATGCACAGAAAAGCAGCCCTTAAATACCACAAAAAATAGTAGCAAAACAACAGTGAAATGGAGTAAAACCTGCAGGCCAAACAGCGAAACAGCGAAGGAAAACATTGAACCAGTGAACCGGAGGAGTTGCGGAGCATCAACCCTTCCGACAACCGCGTACCGTACTTCCGATAGACGACAAAAGAGGTTAGACCTGAGGGCACCTTCTTTATTTATTATCCTTTATATTTTATTTATTTTAGTACTTTATTTCACATGAGTATTGTGGATTGGTGCATGATGTGATTTCCGGATGAACGGAATATGTGTTCTCTCTTGTGGTATATCGGATGGAAACTCGGACGTAAATTCCGTAGCCGAATCTGAATGGATGGTAGTGCGGTTTGTACTCGGGATACAATGTCACGTACCACTTGAGAGACACACGTATTTCGTTTCATCCAACCTTGTATTTAAGCATGATTTAGTCTAGTATGTTATTTATTTTTTAAGTATGATTAGGTTACTTTTTATGCATGGTTTAGTTGTTTATCTTAAGCATGATTAGTTATTTATTTTGCGTTTGGAATTTGCATTATGTTTAGGTTGTTATTTATTTTCCGCATTATATAATTGAATTATGTTCATGAGATTGCCATGTGATATTGTATGCTTGCCGTTATGATGATTTACTTTTCAAGCATGCAAACTTAGACATAGGATTTAATTTGACGAATGTGAACTAGATCCAAGTTACTCTTGAACATATATGTTGCATAGATTCGGTTAATTCATTTCACAAATCATATCATTACAAGTGGCATAAGTAAGGGACTATTCCGAACCCAACGGTTTGAGGTCTTCCCTTGCGAGGGGTAAGTGCGGCCTTAAATCATTTTCCCGGTTCGCACCGGGTGGCGACTCCATTTTTAGTTCTCTGATTTAGTCCCCCGCGGGCTACTCCGTACTCCCAACCAGGCCGCGAGCCTGGGACAGCGTCGCCGATTTATGTGTCCTACAATTAGGCCATTACCTAATTCACCTCCATCTTGGGTATAGAGATCATGTTTGTTTTGTGCTTGTAGGTAATTTCAATTGGTATTAGAGCGAGGTTTTCTCAAAAAGACCTAGCCGTCCGAGAATCGATCATGGCCTCTACAAGCTACTCAACAAATCTTTTCGAGAGATTTTCAATAACTAGACCTCTCTTCCATACCAGAATTGATTATAGTTATTGGAAGATGAGGATGTTGAACTACCATCTTGTCATTGATGTGCAATCCTTTAGAGTGATCACACAAGGTAAAATAATTCCAATGAATAAAGATAACAATGGTGTGGAGATTCCTAAGCCGTATATTGAATAGACCGATTAGGAGTTCATGGAACCCTCCAAAAATGTTAAGGCACTCAACCATACTCTTTGTACAATTGATCAGTGTCAAAGTAGCAAGCTTCCGAAATTTGGAAATGCATATTAATTGTGTAAATCTTCGAAAATATTCAATGAGGGCACAAGCCAAGTTAATGAGTTAAAGATCAACTGGTTCATGTGCGAGAAAAATAGCTTCAAAATGGAAGCGTGCATGAATTATTGAGAAAAATGAAATGCATGAAAAAGAAATTTCATGTTTGAAAGATGAAAAGCTAAAACTTTAAAAGAACATATATAGCATGTCATATAGCTCAAATACATGTGATTGCAAATCTATTATGAATGAAAATATTATTTTGAATAAAAAACCTGTGAATTTGCATAACATTGTAATAAAATTTACTTTGGGAGAGAAAAATTTTAATATGTTGATTATATCCCAAAGATGTGTTCTTAAAAGAGATGGATTGGATATACACCTTACATCAAACAAAATATTTTGAAGAATTATTTTGTAAAGGCATCCAATTCTCATACGCATGTCACTTTTGATGAAAATGTCGCATTTCATGCATGCAATAAGAAATGGTATAAAATATTTGATTGCATGTAAAAAATATAAAATTGAATACATGGGTTCCCCAAGGAACCAAGACTAACCCTCATGGACCCAAGAAAGTTTGGGTATCAAAATGTACTTAAATGATTTTATAGGGGAACTTCGGAGATGGTCATCAATGAAAATGAAAATTAATCCCAAAGACTTTACAAAGATGAGGAAATAACTCAAAAAGAAAAGAATGTCAAATACAATCCTAAAAATGAATAAGTTTGATAGTTGGTGGATTTTTCACTGAGTGACAATGGTGATAGGTAAAATCTGTGTTTACGAAAATATTGGTATTATTTCCTCCAACTCATATATGTATGCTTATTGATTTGAATTGGACTTGATAGTGAATAATACTAGTGATTAGACAACTTGAATTTAATTTGGTATCATCATATGCTTAATCATATTATTAATCTCATTAAGTATCAATTGATATCACATAAGGACTTATTGATTTATATGATATATATGTGATCATTTTGAATGTTTAGCATTGAATATGCCTTGCCATTGATTATTGGTTGAAAACGAAATGCATGGATATTGGTAAAATTTCATTGATTTTTATGATCTATGCATGTATTTCAAATTGTATGGTAGAATGGGAGAAATGCAGGAAAATGCTAAGTGTGCAAATATTGGTTGGTATCTCATAAAACTTCAACTTTTGATTCATAGAATGAGAATAAAACTTATGTATACCCTTATCCTTGTATCAATGGGGATAAAATTTGTACTGGAGTGTTTGTCTAAATTTTTATAGAGTTATATTGAAGACAATCATACATTGAGGGGGAGCAAAATCGTCAGCAAATTTGGACTCTTAAAAGCTCACAAGTTTTAAAGGTTACCTTCATAAATAAATGGGAGATTGTTAGCGACATATTCTCAAGATGGATTTTGATGATGCAACACTAGAAGACTTCGACGCGCATTAGCAGACATTACAAAAAGATGTCGAAGCACATTTGTGATGAAGAGCAAATAAATGTGAATACTAGCACCTATTGAAGAAAATCTTATATGGTCTTAGCTTAAAGCTCCTTTTGTAAAGTGAGTTGTTATTTTAAGTTTCTAAGCTCATATGACATATGCACATTCATTTAGATGCATTAGACTCATGTGAAAAATATTTTTAAATCATCAAATCCTATATTTTGGCACTGAGACCGGCATATCGGTCCCCCACACCAGCATACCGGTGACCCTGCTCTGTTTTGAGCAGTTTTACGTCACCTCTGGAATCGGTCTACTCCATACATGTCACTCATACCGGTCAGGGTGGAGTGTGCACAATTGTTGGAACCGCTTTAGAGCATACCAGCATTCTTACCAGACAACCTTCATATTTTACATGCTCTCGAAAACTGGCATGATCCATATCGGTCTCCATATCGGTCAGTAATCCGGTCTTATTTGTGCTTACCGGTGTCAAGCGGTAATATTTTATATCCGTTGTAATGGGAGACTGCCATATTGGCCTCAACGCAAACAACATAAACATATTTCATTTTCTCTATTAATTGAGTCCCTATTTCATTTTTGCAAAACTCTTGAACTTTCATACAATTTCTTTTAAGGTAAAAAAAAAGAGTTTACATAAGCTTCATTGACGAACACTAAAAGTGTACATTTATTAAAAAGAAAATTAATAATTTACACTTATAGTTTCATTATTCCCTTAATTTAACACATTTGAGATATAAAAATTAAATTTATGTTTTATATATTTTTATTGTGATTTTTATTTCTTATGTAGGTGAAATAATACTTTGGATGCATAACTAGAAAAATGGACGTGACATTTGGATTTTGGAGGTCAGAAACTTGAAAGGCGTTCTAACAGTTTACAATTTCGGAAATTCAAACTTTGCGCAAGTTTCTTATTTTGGCCATAACTTTTTACTCCAATATCAGATTGAGACGATTCCAGTTCCAGATGAAAGAACACTCAAATATCTACAGCTGTGCTCTTACAAGATTTTTTAATTCTGAGGTTTTCAAGGTTGAAATTAGTGAAGAAGTCAATATGTGTTGCATGTAATTTTAATTATTAGAAAATAAAGTTAAAAAAATAAAAAATAAATTTTGCAAAATGATCAACAAAAATAAAAATCAAAAAAGGAAAAAGACAAAAATAATTTAGTAAAATTTTATTGTTTGTATTTGATTTGGAAAGTTATAATTAATAATTGAGGGATGGACACTTCTACTATAAATAGAGGTACTCACATCTCATTTTCTTTATGGTTCTTTCATTTTCTCTATTTAATATTTTGGAATAAGTGTCTTGTGTATTTTATTTTTCTTATAATCTTTTTTCTTTTAGTAATAAAATTATGCAAGTTTTTATTGAGATCATTAGTCACTAATTCCATTCTGTTGTGGTAAATGGTGAAACTCTAAATATGAGAATATAAATTAATTTTACTTATATTATAATATAAATTGCAATATGAAGAGTAATATTTAATATTCTCTTATATTTACGGGTGTCTTGATTATCTATAGACAATTAAATCTTGATTGTCACAGTTAATACTTTACCATATATTATATGAAAGAGTAATTTAAATTTAGATTAATTATTGATAAATTTTGTTATCGTCTTTATGAATGGTTTTATTTATTTAGCATAATTGAGTACCTAACTCGACTTGTTATAGACAAATGTTATCACCGTCTTTATGGTTGGTTTTATATGTTTTGGCATAATTAATTCCTGAAGTAAAATAAATGGGCAATAATAATAATTTATATATTATAAAAAGTAAGATTTCTCTATATTTGAAATATCAAGTGTGGATCCCCTAGCCCCAACATTCTAATTTATTATTGCAGTTCAATTTAAAATTGTCCATCACTTCAAACAATTCATTCTTTTTTTATCGCTCGAATTATTATTTTATTTTACTGAATCTATTCCATGTGTAACATCCCCAATCCGGAAATGTTACCGGCAGGGAATAGGCCGTCCTACTCCCCTGAGCCTCTGACTATCTGACAACTGTTAATCTGATAACATATATAAACTTATGCATGGAACCAATGCCCAACTATATCAACATAAATGCATAACACTTTTCATACTAATACTCAATTTTAGTATACATTACAACTCTGACACTGAATACTTATACTGCATTACATATACAATATATACTACATGACACATGACGTTCCCTGACTTTGACTAAACTGAACTCTATCTCTAACTTGACCTGATGGACCGAACACCCTAGTGACTGCCATCGGTATCCATCCTCTCGAGCTCGTCCTCTTGACATTAGGAATGGGGGGTTAGATCGTTTGAACGATCTAAGTGAGTGGACGATTAAAATAGAAACTGATGTGATATAATGAAAACTCATGGTTATAAAACCGAATTTGTCACCAGAAAAACTTCTTTTTCTGAAAACTCTTTCTTTATCTGAGAACATACTTTTTCTGTAAAATTTTTCTGAAAAGGCTTTTCTGTCAGTAAGATTCTAAGTTTAGCTTTTCCTTCTAAAACTCTTTAGAAAACTATCATTTCTGAAAACCGTGTCTCTGAAAACTTTTTCTTTGGAAGTTTGTCACTGAAATCTGTCTCTGAAAAACCTGACGCATGTACGTATCGCCGTCCCCTCATACGCCTAACTAGAGCCAGAAGTGCAAATCCATGACATTGGGGCGCTACATATCGCCCTCCCTCAAAGCATGCCACCACATGTCACTGAAACTAGTGGTCTTGGGGCGTTACGTATCGCCATCCCCCAAGCCACTGAACTAGAATTGGGGGTGCAGATATATGCTACCCTCAAAGCTCTGAATCTAGGATCTAGGGGCATATGTCATCCCTAGTCATGAACTAGGATTTGGGGGCGTTACGTATCGCCGTCCCCCCAGTCCTCTACAGGTGCACATGTGCTCTCCGTCAATTTCATATCTGAATCAAGTTACATACTGAGGTGGGTTTTTTTTCCAATGCCTCGAAAACATAAAACCATGCTTTTGAAAATATCTCCTTCTAAAATATTTCCCGGAACATGCTTAATTACAATATAATGTAAAACAAGGTTGGCTAACGCCTTAAACACAGAAAATATAAGTCTGATAATTAAAACACTCATAATGTAAAATCAATTTAAGAAAAATGTGTCCACTCGCTGATTCGGAACTTTCCGGTGACGCCTTGCGATGGTTGCGGAACCGCATCTCCTGATGATAATCTAGAATTAGTAAAATTCATTAGTACCAAGGTTGCGAATTATATCCTTACTTAACAAAATATATTTGTTATTCATGATAACTCATCCTCGCTATGTTACTAATATTTTAGGGTCTTCTAATAATTTTTACTACGCTCGTTCGAGGATCTCACAAGCTATTTCGCAAAACTTCATATTATGCCCTTTTTCCAGAAAATTTCAGTGCACCAACACTGATTTTGAAAATTCGGTGCGCTTAATCGAGGTTCAACTTGGGGCTGAAATTTTAATAGAATACTCGCCTACGTGTCTATTTTATGTTGGCATTTACGGATCATGATTTAGATTTCTAGAACTCAAGTTATGGATTGAAGTTCAGGGGCTGTGCAACTGGAAAAACTGGGCACAGGGGCAGCAGATAGCCCGACTTCAAAAATTCGGTCTGGTCTCATCTTAAGTCTAAAAATTCTAAATTTTGGATATGTTACTACCTTATATTTCTAGTTTATCCAGAAACTTACACTTCATCAATTGGACATCACAAACTGGACTTACAAGAAACTCTTTACAGTCTGTCAGGAAAGCATCCTAACCCAACACCGTTACATAACTTTCTTATTTCACCTTCTCAATTATTTCTTCCAATCCAATGAACCCCAACAGAATTTTCTATATTATAATCACTTTTCATAACCTATAAAACATGTTTAATTTCCTAATTTAATATGTAATTTAAATTTTCAACTTAAACTAAAACAAACTCATTTATTCTAAATATCATGCAATCACAAAACAAACCCCCAACACATAATATATTTATAGACCTCATCCAATACTAATACTATCACATATGTAATCCTCTAATCTTCAAAATTTCTCAAAATCCATCTCACCACATTAACTCAACACAAGCCATTATCAAGAATCATTACATCAACAAACATAATTTTCTAATCATGTTTATACACATATAAGCCTCACCACATGTTTATATTTTCAAATCACTTATCAAAATGCATACTACTAACTTTAACAATGCCAAATATTCAATTCTCTTTGATAGGGTAAGGCAAGGTGTGAATTGGGGCTTTTATAATTCAAGCTTAAAACTGAAATTAGAAGGAAGAAAAGGGAATAGAGAGCTTACTTGTCATGGGATATGCTTGGAAACATCACCAATTACTCCAAAAGTGGCATGAGAAGAAGAGAAAATTGAAAAGCTTCCTAGATGCCCCTTCACGTTTTTGGCTTGGAATGGGGATGAATGAATAGTGCTCTATTTATAGAGCAAGAGCTGATTTTTTGTTTGAAAATGAATGGTCTACATTTTGCCACATCACACTATTCTTGTTTATTCCCAAATTTATTGTAGCATCCCTGGTATTCATGGTTTTTTGACCTATTTCATATTCGAATTTGGGAACATGTTCAAAGAGGCAGTTGTAGGTCTCGGTCTTATCTTTCCGATGATATAAATTTTATAAAAATCATAGATCATATGAAAATGTTACGGCTCGATTACTAAAGATTATTCGGGTAGGACGCAAGCTAAGTTCCGTGTCGGAATTTCAAAGAATTTACCGAATGTCCTATATGTCATTTTATGAGCACGTACTTGCTCAGACATAATTTATATCAAGTATTATGACTCCAAACCATAATAGTCATCAGTCTTTGGTAACGTATAAGTTACCGGGATCGCTGGATGTTATAAATTCTCCCCCTCTTAAATAGGATTCGTCCTCGAATCCTCTTTTAAAACTGGAATTCTAGAGTCTGTCTAGATCTGAAATTCTCGATATAGAACATCTTATCGTATTTCACATAATTCACATGTTATTTCTTAAGTCACCAACTTTGTACCGTCAACATATTCATTCTCTATTCCGCTTCATCATTTATATCACAACTTTCGACGACTTTCCATATGCTGTCGTCATACCCTAGGATAATAGAACTATCCTACTGGATTTGAATGATATGCCTTAGAAGTCATAATTAAGATTATTCTCTATTTTTGTCTTCATGGACTTTACTTTACGGTAAACTATTTCATATTATCTTAGTTCCATTATGAGTTAGCAACCAAAACCTTTGTCAAACTGACCGTTCATTCTCTAGCTAATAAGTATGAATTTCTCTTCTTCAAGTCTTAATATATGTTTCATGCATAACCTCCTGAATTCTTGATTGAATGGTAATTCCTAGTCTTTGTTTCGTAAAATTCCTGCTGAATATTTAATACTACTGCCAAATTACAACTATTGTTATGCCTTACAGAAATCTCATTTTTAAACGTTTAACTATGCCCAACATTACTTGTCTGTATATTCCCTTAGCGCTGCTTACACATCATAAGCCAGTATTCATCTCCATAATTTAACTATTTAACTTTGTATTTTCTGACTAAGCTTCAACTGCTTAAGGGTTATGTTCTTTCAAGTTCTCACATCTCTGACTATCTGTGGGGCTTAACACTTCATAATACAAGGTCAGATTCTTCATATACCTCTTGTTCACTAATGTTATCTACTGAATGGCTTTTGTACTAATGAGGTCAATCTGGGTAGTTACTTCATCTTGATTGCATGAACTAAAATGTAATGGAACTTTAGTTTCATTTCAATAATGAGAAATCTTGTTGTTACGCCCTTCTGTCATTGCTTACTCAATATTCTCTCCAATTGTCACCGAACCTTGATAGTTCCTCTGCTAAACCTTGACTTATTGACTTTATTGACTTCTCTTCCGATCTCATTCTATACCCGAAAGTTTCGTGATCATTGTATTTGTTTCCTTACTAGAAGGATATCATCTATACATGTCTCTAGCCCATATAACGCTATTATTTTATGTCCCTGTCACTACTAAACTAGTACTTTATCTCTTCATCGCTTCATCTAGATAACTTTTCTTTTAAATCTTTCACTTAGGTAGCCCTGTATATTATCAGATCCAGATCGGATCGGACCAAATCCGAATCCGATTCGATCCGATAAGCTTTGAGATATTTGATTCGATTGCCTTATCAAACTCGATTTGATCCGATATGAAAAAAAATCGGATCGAACTAAATTTAAGTCTCAGTCGAAAATTCCAATGAAATAAAACTTGACAATTAGTTAAAAAAACATTATATTTTCAATACCTGAAGCGGTGGCTTAGTGGTTTCAAACAACAAGGCATCATGATGATCAGTAAGAACAAAAGCTTTAGTCCACAAACAACTGATCCCACATCGACAATAATACAAATTATCCAAATTATCAGGAATCCAAGTCCACCCTTTTACCAAAACACTCACGTGCTCCATTTTCAACTCCCCACAATCCCCACTAACTTCCTGTAAAGAACTAGACCCATTATTGATCAAACTTTTGTGCTTCTCTCTGAAACGAGCACAATCCACTTCAAAATCCCACCTCTTAAACGCGACCAAGAGATTTATGAAGGGTTCTGGCTTGGATTCGGTAATGGGTAATTTTGAATTAGGGTTTAACGGATGTTGTTTTTGTTGTTGGGGGATAATTGAGGCGGAAATTGAGGGGAATTCGAGGAATCCGGTGAAGAAGAGGAATATGAATGTGACTAACAACATGATTGTGATTGTGTAAGTGCTCAAGGGCTTTAATTGCATGATGTGTTTTGCTCTCTCTCTTTGAAAACCTATCGGATTGGATTGGATCGGTATTTATCCGATCCAATCCGAAATCCATCAAACCCAATTATCTCTATTCGATTGGATTAAAGAATCAGATCCGATCCGATTTGATCTGATCAAATCGGATCAAATCTGATCGGATCTTATTCGATCCGATCTAATGCCCACCCCTACACTTGGGGATATTTTCCTCTTCCATTATGCTCTTGTACTATATTCAAAGGCTTTATGTTTTGATATCCTTTAACTATATATACATTTGTTTCTAGGAGTATCTCAAGGCGAACGTTGAGGTACATCTTTATTGCTGTTGTCTGACTAGGGCTGGGAGGGTGGGGTTTGTACTGGAGTTTCTTGGTTTCGGTATTCTCACTAATTACCCGTGCTGCGATTGCACGTGCTGTTTATGTTGGGATGTATGCCCTAGAGCTACATGAAATATAAACGGTTTTATGTGTTTTGAAATAAAATGATGCATAATTCATTTATCAAATTGTTTGTTTAATTTCACATATTATAAATTATCTTGAATACCCTAGATTACTTATGTGCCTTCAGACTTAGTGTATGGGTGTCATACATAAGAGGATTTAAGTAAGAAGTTAGTAATATTAAATAGTCCATAGAGAGCGAACAAAATGGGTACTTTATTTGTGGTTTATCTATATCTGTGGTCCATTCTATATTTGTATGGTGACCTTGATCCGGGATCGTCCATGCAGAGACATGAGAATGAAGACACCTTGTATGATGTGATCATATAGGACTGGACCTAGATGGAAATGACATTCTTATAACATCCGTTAAACAAAGAAAGTCATTTCAATCTACTAGATGGTCAAATATGGATTGATCTTAATCATGAGTGTACTACGAACTCCGGCATGGCAGGCTATGTCCTTTGATTTACAAAGGTGAGGTTGGTGTAGTAGTCTCGACCAATAGCAACGTACTTTGGGGGCATAGTCTATTGTGTAGCTGGGAACATTTTACATAGACATGGAGTTCACTCATTCTTGCGAGAATTTGAGGAGTATATTTCTTCAGGGTTGATCCGGAACTTGAATGGTTAGAGCGCTCAAGTCTTTCTATTACGAATAGAAAGATTAAAATTCATAATCGTTATGATAAATTGTTCATTAGAGAATCAATGTTACTTAAGGTAAAAATAGTTATAGGGGTATAACGGACATTATGACCCGACTCTAATTACGAGATACTCGTGAAGGGTTAATCTATATGTAGTGACTATATCGATGGACACCGACTTGGTTCAGCTTAATATATCATCTGCGGCAACGAGAATGCAACTTCAGGTTTTTAGTAAAATAACCCGGAGTTAATAATTCGAAATATTTAATTAAGAGCTTAATTAATATTTCGAGATTATTGGAGCTCAGAACCGTAGGTCCATTTGGTCCCCGTGCTACCTCGATATCCTATAGCAGATTCAGTATAATTAGTTAGTCCAGTATATAGTTTTAATAATTTTTTTATGATTATTAATTACATGTTATTAAATTATATTATATAATTTAATAAATATAATTTTTTATTTTTTATTTTCCAAAAATGGTTTTTGGAAGGTGTTTGATTAATTTGAGTAATTGCTCTTTATGAAAGGCAATTACAACTTTTTATTTTGTAACATATCATTTATTATATTAATAAAGGATTAATGTTACAAAATTAAACAAAAATTAATCACCTTGGCCGAAACTTACAAGCATGGAATAAGGATGGTTTTCTTTGTTTTAGAAACTAGTAAACCTAGGTATAAAAGGTTTTGTAAATTTCCTTTTTCCATAACCTATCTCATCTTAACCTAGCCATCTTTATTCTTCTTCTCTAATTCTCTCAAAAGTTGAGAAAACCAAAAAGAAAAGAAAAATAAGAAAAACAAAAAATCAAAAGAACAAAAGTTGTTAGTGTGCTTAAATCTCTAAAACGTTTAGGGATTATTTTGTGAGTCTTGCCTACACAAGTTTCCATTGGTAATGAGATATAGTTCAGAAGACTTGTGGTGTCGAACAAAATTCTTCTCCATCTTATTTCATATTGTACACGGCAGTGAGGCATTGTTTTGCTCATTGCCGCCCCTTTTCTTGGTAAAACGTAACTCTGTTTGGTTTTGTTTTAATCCAGAATTCTTGGGGAATATTTTGTAATGTTTTGGGGCTAATTTCAAAGAACCAAAACACAGCCTAATACCAAGCATTTTAGGGGTTGTTTCTGCAGTGTTTTGGGCACAAACTGGATGCAAAACAGTGCAGTTTTTGTACAACTGTTCGAGACTGTTACGTGGCTGAAATTTTGTCAAAAACAGTAGCAAAATTTTAGTACATCTGCTGGTTCCATTCGGCAAAAGGAGGGGAAGGGCATAAAAAAATTTCAAGTCCGATCCGGGTGCCTAAGATGTTTGCGCTGCACTAGGAAAGTGTTTCCTAGAATTGGCATCGAGAGCAAGGTTGAAAAGTGTTCTTAACCCTTCTCCTTTTCATTTAAAGTTACTGTTTTTAATATTTTTATATGAGTTATAAATATTGATATGCATGTTTAGATGAGTAGGCACAAAATAAAATTCATATGATGAATGGTTATTATTTTTTCATGTGATGAATGAATTTTACATTGGTCGTAAATTTTTCTGGCTCTTATTTTATTGTTGGTTTTGTTTTTGGGATGTAAGGCCATAAAGCCATTGCTTACAATTATTGTATTTTTATTTCCCAATGCAAAATTTCAATTGTTATAATTTGGCGCATTGAAGTCGCAAAATGAGCCAACACCACCTTATAGCGTATTTTGAAGACCAAATGGTGCCTTGGGTATTTTTGTACTAATTAGATTAGTATAGGGAAAAATAAGAGCTCAGTCAATGCAAAATAATGTTTTTGATTATATGTATGTTTAATTCGAATTGTTTGAATAACATGTCATATAGCTTAAGATGCCTACTCTTGCATTTCACATGCCATAACATGTATTGGATGCATAATCATTATAGACGTGAAATGTGATTTTATGTGATTTAAAATGTTTAAATTAGAATATGATATGCATGGAAAAATAATTAATTGGATTAATTAGTTTTATGGTTTAAAATTTGAATTCTAATATATTGGGCTTAATAAGTGCATAATAAATTCCATTGGTATATATGATGGAAACCCGGACATAAATTCCATAGCCGAATCCGAATGGACGGTAATATGGTCTGCACTCGGGATACAATTGCACGTACCATTGGATTTTATTACACACTAAGATTAATTAAATAGATTAATATAAATCTTGACCATTTTAGAATTATTATTTTTTAAACCTATTAGTGTTCTAGTATTTTAAAAGTTAAAATATAATAGGTCACTAATATCACTCTAATTAAATTAGTTTAATTGATTTATATAATTAGTAGAGACTAATGAAAATTAGTGATACAAATTTTAAGAGTTAAAATTGGTTAGGTCACTAATAGTGTACTAGTGTAAATAAGGGTTATGATTTAGCCACCATAAATTTATTCACACTAGTTAAATTAAAATATTAGATATTTTATAAATAGAAACCTTAAACTTAAAATAGTGAGTGGGAGAGGGATATACGACAGTATATCCCGCGATCTCCGTTGTTAGTACGAAAACGTGAGATTCAAAAGGCGCCTCGAGACGACTTTGCTTTCGTCCCCTTACAGATAGTGTCCATTTTGGGTCAATATCAGGTTTGGATTCCAAGAAGATATGGATTCTAGATGTATCTTGTGAACTGACCTACCCTACGGCGGCACTTCACTCATTAAGTCCAAGAATCCCGAAACGGCGGGTGACACTAACAAAGGAATAATTAACTGTTAATAAAATTCCTTGATCGAATCAAACAGTAGTTGTTTAATAAAGGAATAAGAGTTATTCCCGCATATATTAATCGACAGAGATTGTCTCGATCTATCATGTAAGTACTTGACCTACCCTACGGCGGCACTTACTTGTGGGATGATAGATTTCTGTGGCATAGTAATTCTTTTAGATTTCTAATTCGTTATTCATGGTTCATGCATCATGTTTAATTTTATGCCAAAATTATTTGATGATTTTAATATGCGATGAATGAATGTTAAATGCATTTTTATTTTATTTTTCAGCCATGGTTTCTCCAATTATTTCTATACTCTCAAACGATAAAATAACGGGTGAAAATTATGTTAATTGGAAAAGTAACATGAACGTTATCCCAGTCTGTGAAGACCTAAAATTTGTCCTAACGGAGGAATATCCTCCCGAACCGGCCAAAAATACAGGCCAAGCTGTGCGCGATTCCTACCAGAAATGGGTCGCAGCAAATGAGAAAGTCCACTGCTACTTGCTAGCATGGATGTCTAGGGTTCTTGCTGCAAAGCATGAACCTATGGCTTCAGCATCTCAGATGATGGAGTCATTGTAGGGTATGTTCGGGCAGCCTTCATAGCATCAATATCATGAGGCCATGGTCTCAGCGATGACTGCTATGATGAAGAATGGGACATCAGTCCGAGAGCACGTCTTGAGGATGCTGACCTATCTCAACACTGTTGAAACCCATGGAGCTCGTATTGACGAGCGTAGCGAGGTGACCATGATTACAGGAAACTCTTCTGAAGAGTTTCCTGTAGTTTAAAAGAACCTATGTTATGAACAAGTTGACTTTTACTTTGACCCAACTGCTTAATGAGCTCACCCACTACGAGTCCATGCTTGTGGATCCTCGTAAGTCCGGTGCTGAGGCAAATGTTACCGAGTCTTCTAAATCTGTAAAGATGAAGAAGAATAGCACTGGGAAGGCTAAGGAAAATCCCATGAAGAAGAAGAACAAGAAAGGCTCCAAATATGCCAAGCCCAAGGGAAAATGTTTCCACTGCAACAAGAACGGGCATTGGAAAAGGAATTGTCCTAAATACCTTGCTGAGCTGAAGGAGAAAAAGGATACAGGTAAATATGATTTACTCGTTATCGAATCTCTATTAGTGGATGATGATAAATCCGCCTGGATTGTTGATTCTGGAGCCACTAACCATGTTTGTTCTTCTTTGCAGCTACTTGACTCATGGAGAGACCTTGCTGAAGGTGACTACACTATGAGGGTTGGGACAGGGGATGCCATTTCAGCAAGAGCAGTGGGAGTTTCCAGTTTAAAATTTACAAATAATAGATATTTAAATTTGAAAAATGTGTTATTCATTCCTAGTTTTCGCAGGAATTTGATTTCTGTTTCTAAACTTTTGGATGATGGTTATTCAGTTTCTTTTAATAAAAATTTAATTATTATTGGTAGAAATGGATTACCCATATGCACAGGAAACTCAGAAAATAACTTTTATGTGTTAAGCCCGTTATCACATAGGTCACTGCTCAATGCTAAAATGTTTAAGGTTGAGAAACTCAAAACTAAACGACAAAAGATTTCTCACGACGACACATATCTGTGGCATCTTAGACTTGGTCATATCAACCTTGGCCGGATAGATAGATTGATAAAGAATGGAGCCTTAAACCAGTTAAAGCTCCGAACTTTACCAGTCTGTGAATCCTATTTATAAAGAAAAATAACCAAGAGACCTTTATTAGAAAAGGTATAAGAGCCAGTCAACCACTTGAGCTAATACATTCGGACGTTTGCGGACCGATGAATGTAAGAACCCGAGGTGGTTTTGAATACTTCGTCACAATCATTGATGATTATTCTAGATATGGGTATGTTAACTAATGCAACACAAGTCAGATACTTTTGAAAAGTTTAAAGAGTATCGTACTAAGGTTGAGAACCAGTTAGGTAAAACAATCAAAACTCTATGATCAGATCGTGTAGGAGAATAACTTGATAGAGATTTCAAGGAATTCTTAGTTGAGCATGAGATAGTATCCCAGCTCATAACACCAGGAACACCACAGCAAAATAGTGTTGCAGAGAGGAGAAATCGGACCCTACTAGACATGATGAGATCTATGTTTAGTTATAGCTCACTACCTAATTCATTATGGGGATATGCACTGCAAACTGCAATGGGTATCCTTAATGTAGTTCCATCTAATTCTGTTTCTAAGACTCCTTTAGAGTTGTGGAATAGTCATAAAACTAGTTTACGACATTTCCGCATATGGGGTTGTCCAGCACATATGCTGAAGAATAAGACTACAAAGTTGGAGCCACATTCTTAGGTGTGCCTATTTGTAGGCTATCCTAAGGAGACTATGGGTGGATTCTTATATAGACCTGAGGATAACAAAGTGTTTGTATCGACAAATGCTACATTTCTAAATGAGGACTATATGAGGGAATTCAAGCCTCAAAGTAAAGTGTTACTCGAGGAGTTACTTGCTGGTTCAACCAGCACACCATCGTCAATGATAGTTGACAAATACATAGCACCTTTGACATCTGAGCATCAGATGCAAATTTTTCAGAATGATCTACCACCTAGACATAATGGGAGGGTTGTACGACAACTTGATCGCTACCTTGGGGTTAGAGAGGCACAAGTTGTCACATCCAGTGATGGTATAGATGATCCATTAACCTATCGTAATGCAATGGATGATTCAACAAAGAGGAATGGCTCAAAGCCATGAACCTAGAGATGTAGTCCATGTACTACAACTCAGTCTGGGAACTTGTAGACCAACCTGATGAGGTGAAATCCATAGGTTGCAAGTGGATCTATAAGAGGAAGAGGGGAGCAGATGGGAAGTTATAGACCTTCAAGGCTAGGCTAGTGGCCAAAGGGTTATACCTAGAAAGAGGGAGTTGACTATGAGGAAACTTTCTCGCTAATAGCCATGCTCAAATCCATCCGCACTCTTCTATCTATTGCCATATATTATGACTATGAAATTGGGCAAATGGACGTCAAGACTTTATTCTTGAATGGTAATATTGATGAGAGTATCTATATGGTACAACTAGAGTGGTTCATAGCCCAAGGTCAAGAGTAAAAAATTTGCAAGCTGCAAAGGTCAATTTATGGACTTAAGCAAGCATCTCGATCTTGGAATATAAGATTTGATACCATGATCAAGTCTTATGATCTTGAGTAGAATGTCGATGAAACTTGTGTATACAAGCGCATCATTGACGGAAATGTGGTTTTTCTTATTTTATACGTCGATGATATTTTACTCATTGGGAATGATGTAAAGATATTATCAGACGTGAAAACCTGGCTAGCTAACCAATTCCAAATGAAAGATTTGGGAGAGGCCAATTATATTCTTGGGATTCAGATACTTCGGGATCACAAGAAACGACTATTAGCTATGTGTCAAGCATCCTATATCGACAAGATCCTTGTGCGATTCAGGATGCATAATTCTAAGAAAGGCAATCTGCATTATCGGTATGGAATTTATTTTTCAAAGGAAAAGTCTCCTAAGACACCTCAAGATGTTGAGGAAATGAGACATATCTCATATGCCTCTGCAGTTGGTAGTCTTATGTATACTATATTATGCATGAGACCAGACATCTGTTTTACAGTGGGAGTATTCAGTAGGTTTCAGTCGAACCCAGGATTGGATCACTGGGTGGGTGTGAAACACATTCTCAAGTATCTTAAGAGAACGAGAGATTATATGTTGTGTATTTCGGTGAGGATATAATCCTAAGGGGATTACGGACTCTGATTTTCAGACAGATGTCGACTCTAGGAAATCAACATCTGGATCAGTGTTTACCCTAGGTGGTGGCACTATAGTATGGCGGAGTATAAAGCAATCTTGCATTGCTAACTCCACCATGGAGGCTGAATATGTAGCAGCTTGTGAAGCAGCTAAGGAAGCGGTCTGACTCCGTAAATTCTTGTGAGATCTGGAAGTTGTTCCAGATATGGATAGACCACTCACACTTTATTGCGATAATAGTGGTGCAGTGGAAACCCCCAAAGAACCAAGAAGCCACAAGAGGGGAAAGCATATAGAGAGGAAATATCGTCTCATCAGGGAAATAGTACAGAGAGGAGACGTTACCGTCACAAAAATTACATCCGTAGAGAACCTGGCTGATCTGTTTACAAATACCTTGTCGGCTAAAGTGTTTGAAGGTCACCTAGATGGTCTAGGATTACGTGACATGTCCCATTTACTCTAGGGCAAGTGGGAGATTGTTGGGACGTATGCCCTAGAGCTACATGAAATGTAAACGGTTTTATGTGTTTTGAAATAAAATGATGCATTATTCATTTATCAAAGTGTTTGTTTAATTTCACATATTATAAATTATCTTGAATGCCCTAGATTACTTATGTGCCTTCAGACTTAGTGTATGAGTGTCATACACAATAGGATTTAAGTAAGAAGTTAGTAATCTTAAAAAGTCCATAGAGAGCGAACAAATCAGATATTGTGTTTATGGTTTATCTATAGCTGCGGTCCATTCTATATTTGTATGGCGACCTTGATCCAGGATCGTCTATGTAGAGACATGAGAATGAAAACATCTTGTATGATGTGATCATATAGGACTGGACCCATATGGAAATGACATTCTTATAACATCTGTTAGATAAAGAAAGTTATTTCAATCTACTAGATTGTCATATATGTATTGATCTTAATCCTGAGTGTACTACGAACTCCTGCATGGCAGGCTATGTCCTTTGATTTACAAAGGTGAGGTTGGTGTAGCAGTCCCGACCAATAGCTACGTACTTTGGGGGCATGGTCTATTGTGTAGCTGGGAACATTTTACATAAACATGGAGTTCATTCATTCTTGTGAGAAGTAGAGGAGTATCTTTCTTAAAGGTTGATTCGGTACTTGAACGGTTAGAGCGCTCAAGTCTTTCTATTACGAATATAAAGATTAAAATTCATAATTGTTATGAATAAATCGTTTATTAGAGAATCAAATGTACTTAAGGTAAAAATAATTAGAGGGGTAAAATGGATATTATGACCCGACTCTAATTACGAGATACTCGTGAATGGTTAATCTATATGTAGTGACTATATCGATGGACACCAACTTGGTTTGGCTTAATATATCATCTGCGGCAACGAGAGTGCAACTTCGGATTTTTAGTGGAATAACTCTGATTTAATAATTCGAAATATTTAATTAAGAGCTTAATTAATATTTCGAGATTATTGGAGCTCAGAACCGTATGTCCATTTGTTCCCCGTGCTAGCTCAATATACTATAGCGGATTCAGTATAATTGGATAGTCCAATTATATACTCATATGTATATAAATATTATTAATATGATTAATAATATTAATATGTCACACTTGATACAATATATTAAAAAGTTAGTATATAGTTTTAATAATTATTTGATAATTATTAATTACATGTTATTAAATTATATTATATAATTTAATAAATATAATTTTTGATTTTTGATTTTCCAAAAATGGTTTTTGGAATGTGTTTGATTAATTTGAGTAATTGCTCTTTATGAAAGGCAATTACAACTTTTATTTTGTAACATATCCTTTATTATAGTAAAAAAGGATTAATGTTACAAAATTAAAAAAAAATAATCACCTTGGCTGAAACTTACAAGCATGGAATATGGATGGTTTGCTTTGTTTTGGAAACTAGTAAACCTAGGTATAAAAGGTTTTGTAAATTTCCTTTTGCCATACCATATCTCATTCTAACCTAACCACCTTTTTTTCTTCTTCTCTAATTCTCTCAAAAGTTGAGAAAACCAAAAACAAAAGAAAAATAAGAAAAATCAAAAATCAAAAGAACAAAAGTTGTTAGTGTGCTTAAATCTCTAAAATATTTTGGGATTATTTTGTGAGTCTTGCCCACACAAGTTTCTGTTGGTAATGAGATATAGTTCGGAAGAATTGTGGTGTCGAACAAAATTCTTCTCCATCTTATTTCATATTGTACACGACAGTGAGGCATTGTTTTGCTCATTAACGCCTCTTTTCTTGGTAAAACGTAACTCGATTTGGTTTCGTTTTAATCCATAATTTTTGGGGAATATTTTGTGATGTTTTGAGGCTGTTTTGGGGCTATTTTCAAGTGAAAAATCAGAACCAAAACACAGCCTAAGCCCACGCATTTCAGGGGCTGTTTCTGCAGTGCTTTGGGCACAAACCGGGTGCAAAACAGTGCAGTTTTTACACAGCTGTTCGAGGCTGTTTCAGGACTGTTACGGGGCTTAAACGGGTCTGAAATGTTTTCAAAAATAGTAGCAAAATTTCAGTACACCTGTTGGTTCCATTCGACAAAAGGAGGGGAAGGGCAGAAAAATTTTTCAAGTCCGATCCGGGTGCCTAAGACATTTCCGCTGCGCAAGGAAAGCGTTTCCTACAGTTTATCCATGAGCTTTGGACTCTCTTATCTGCATATCTGGTGTTATCTCCCAGACTTAGGTACTTCTGCTAAAACCATATGAATTATCTCTTTCAGATTTATTCATAATTTACCTCTGGCTATTAGCCATACTACCTCATACTAAGAACCTCCATAAGGCTCATGCTCTCTCAAACTCCTACTGTACTCCCACTGTTATTCTGCCTTTCTAAATTTTGCTATGTTACTTGACTTTCCTCCTTATCTCAGTTTCTTGAATTTCTTAGGTCCGTACTTCTTTGGAAACTCCATATATTAATACAAGTTATGGCATCGCTACCAATTCTTTGGCTTATATACTACACTTTTACTAATCTTGTATAAGTTGGGTGTCTTACATCTGTGTTGCTATACGTTGCTTATTTGGATTCCTTACACTTTTAAACCTTTACTTTCTTGGGGTTTATCTGTTCTTCTGTTCAACTATCTTACTATTTAGTGATTGTCCATCCTATCCCCCATTTCCTTACTTATTCAAATCCTTACTAAGCTCTAAATTAAGGGGTATACACGTGCTTCCCACTTCTGGTTGAGTGTTTATATACTTACTGAAGTACGGGTCACAAGAAGGAATAATTATCGCTCGCTTTGTTGGGACCTGAATCGACTACTTCATGTCTTAGGGTCCCACAACTTTTATCACCCATTCGGAGGTCTCCATTTACGTTGTTGTCTTTAAGCTACGTTACCTATGTCACTGTACGTAATAAATTCTCTTGTCACTTCATGTTTCCTTTTTACTGTTTCATATCCTATCTTTTGGCTCTAAGTCATGCCACTGAGGTTAATGATGATTCGTTCTGCTGGTTACTTCTAGATCTCTGCTCTCTATTCTAACTACGGGTTACAACTTTACCATCTAATCTTTCTGCCCGCACTAGTACTTTTTGGTTAAATCATGAGTGTTTCTCATCTCATTTGTTTGATATTTTGAGCTCATGTGGACTTCTACTGGTATTTGTCTGATCTATAGGTTTCTTACAAGTACTACTACTTATCCTTTTTTACTTGGGTCAAGTTCTTTCTTTTCTATCCTTTAAATCATTCTTAGTTCTTCCATGGGTGGTCTTTCATTTAATGTTTTCTATTTCTGACTTAGGTTAAATTTTCATCGAATTGCCTTATAGTTATCTTTATCTAGGCTGGTATAGAGTGAGGCAAGAATTTATATCTCAATAGGTGTCGGTGTTCTTATTCTGATACTTTACGTCCTGACATAGTGTATTACTCATCTAAGGTAGGTATGAGATAGATTATGTCAGAGCCGCTTCTTTGACTGGTATTGCTGAGAGATGAGGATCTAGATAGATCGAGACATTATCTATCAAATTCTTAGGTTAAGGTAATTAGTCATTGCTGTCTATAATCTTTACCTTTTCACCTGAGGACCTGGGTTTGGGAGGTCTAATTACTTTATACACTTTTTGAAATCTCTTGTCTATTAGAACTCCTATATCTAATTATGATTCCTTGCTTATGTTATCTTTCTGACTCTCATTCATTACTCAGGAAACTTTCTATCTATATGGAGTACTTAAGGCTATTGGGTCAATTTGAAGGAATTCTCTGATTAGGAAAAGAGTCTTCGTAGGAAGGAGGGGGTCTTACTCCGATTTACTCTGCATCTTTCTTTCTTGCTCAGGCTCACTTTGTTCTCTTTACTACTATAAATTCTGGTGTTTCCTTATTTATCTGTTTTTGTACCTTTATCTCTAAATGGCTCTGGTTGCTTGAACATCTATTTACCACACTTACTTTTCTTATAGCTTTCTCTTCTCACTCTCTTGCATATCTATTCTTTGAACTTTACTATTTATCCTCATAACTTGTCTTAAACTCTTATGGATAAACCATGGAAACCAGAGAAGGATTCCTTGCTAAAATAAGGGTTGTGATTACTTTTATTAGTTAGAGAATTCAGATAACTCTGGGAATACTTACTAACATGTCTATAGAACTTGAGGACGTACTCGAGGATCAGATACTGGAGAGGTAGTGCCTCGCATACGGGTATCTCGGAAATACTGCATATTCAAGACCCCAACACTCTACCAACTGTAGTCATTGACTGGTTAGACCATGCTCTGATACCATCTTTGTAACATCCCCAATCCGAAAATGTTACCGGCAGGGAATATGCCGTCATACTCCCATGTGCCTCTGACTATCTGACAACTGTTAATCTGATTTCATATATAAACTTATGCATGGAACCAATGCCCAACTATATCAACATAAATGCATAACATTTTTCATACTAAATACTCAATTTTAATATACATTACAACTCTGACAGTGATTACTTATAGTGCATTACATATGCAAAATTTACTACATGACACATGACATTCCCCGACTCTGACTAAACTGATCTCTATCTCTGACTTGACCTGATGGACCAAACACCCTAGTGATTGCCATCAGTATCCATCCTCTCGAGCTCGTCCTCCAGGAATACCTGCAAAACAAAACATTAAGAGTAGGGGGTTAGATCGTTTGAACGATCTAAGTGAGTGGACGATTTAAATAGAAATTGATGTGCTATAATGAAAACTCATGGTTATAAAACTGAATCTGTCACCAGAAAAACTTCTTTTTTCTGAAAACTCTTTCTTTATCGGAGAACATACTTTTTCTGTAAAATTTTTATGAAAAGGCTATTCTGTCAATAAAATTCTAAGTTTAACTTTTCCTTCTAAAACTCTTTAGAAACTATCATTTCTGAAAATTGTGTCTCTGAAAACTTTTTCTTTGGAAGTCTATCACTGAAATATATCTATGAAAAACCTGACGCATGGGGGCGTTACGTATCGTCGTCCCCCCATACGCCTAACTAGAGCCAAGAGTGCAAATCCATGACATTTGGGGCGTTACGTATCGTCGTCCCCCAAAGTATGCCACTACCTGTCCTTGAAACTAGTGATCTTGGGGTGTTACGTATCTCTATCCCTCAAGCCACTGAACTAGAATTGGGGGTGCAGATCTATGCTACCCTCCAAGCTCTGAATCGAGGATCTAGGGACATACGTCATCCCTAGACCTGAACTAGGATCGGGGGCGTTACGTATCGCCGTCCTCCCAGTCCTCTACATGTGCACATGTGCTCTCCGTCAATTTCATATCTGAATCAAGTTACATACTGAGGTGGTTTTTTCTCTCCATGCCTCGAAAACATAAAACCATTCTTTTCAAAACATCTCTTTCTAAAATATTTCTCGGAACATGCTTAATTACAATATAATGCAAAATAAGGTTGGCTAACGCCCTAAACGCGGAAAATGAAAGTCTGATATTTAAAACAATCATAATGTAAAATCAATTTAAGAAAAAGTGTGTCCACTCACTGATTCGGAACTTACTGGTGATGCCTTGCGATGGTTGCGGAACCGCATCTCCTCATGATAATCTAGAATTAGCAAAATTCGTTAGTACCAAGGTTGCGAATTATATCTTTACTTAACAAAATATATTCTCTATTCATGATAACTCATCCTCACTATGTTACTAATATTTTAAGGTGGTCTAACAATTTTTACTACGCTCGTTCGAGGATCTCACAAGCTATTTCGCAAAACTCCATATTATGCCCTTTTCCAGAAAGTCTCAGTGCACCAACATTGAATTTGAAAATTCGGTGCGCTTGATCGGGATTGAATTTGGGGCTGAAATTTTAATATAATACTCGTTTATATGTCTATTTTATGTTGGCTTTTACGGATCATGATTTAGATTCCTAGAACTCAAGTTATGGAATGAAGTTCATGGGCTGTGCAATTGGAAAAACTGGGCACAGGGGCAGCAGATAGCCCGACTTCAAAAATTCGGTCCGGTCTCATCTTTAGTCCAAAAATTCTAAATTTTAGATATGTTACTACTTTATATGTCTAAGTTATCCAGAAACTTATGCTTCATCAATCGGACATAACAAACTTGACTTACAAGAAAATATTTACAGTCTGTCCGGAAAGCATCCTAACCCAACGCCGTTACTTAACTTTCTTATTTCCCCTTCTCATTTAATTTTTCCAATCCAATGACCCCCAACAGAATTTATAATATTATAAGCACTCTTTATAACCTATAAAACATGCTTAATTTCCTAATTTAATAATTAATTTAGATTTTCAACATAAACCAAAACAAACTCATTTATTCTAAATATCATGCAATCACAAAACAAACCCCCAACACATAATATATTTATAGACTGTTGGACAAAATGACCCATAGCATCACTATTTGCACAGATCATTGTGTTGTTGTAGCAAATTAACTATGTCACAAGGAAATTGCACTCTCATCATTTGTGATTAGATCACCATAGATATATAAATGAAGAGAGGTCCCTATGATTAGTTCCTGGACTGAGAATGATATGAGACAGTATCAGTCCCCGAAGGATTAATCATTAAATATCCCTAGCCGGAGTATTATCGAGACTGGACATCGATAATGCGGAATAGGCTAGTATTGCACTTGTGTGCGTTGTGAGGGCACAACGGCATAGTTCTCATATATATAAGTATCTGATATTTATGCAAGTGCGATAGGAGGTCGTGTTTCACCGATGGTACGGGAAACAGCTTCGCTCTGGATAGACCCTTCGGAATCCCATTGGTATTATGACTATGTGTCTATGGGAGGCCGAAATCAAGGTAGGTGTGTATAGTCTTAACCTGAGACTTGCATCGCTAATACTTACGATAATCGATAGACTTTGGTCTTGGTGGTACAAGGCTTTAACCGGTTCTGCGTACACCACTTCTGGGTTTATCAGAGAGTCGTAGTGTATTGGGTGTGATGTCAAGACGGAAGTATCACTTCAGTCATATTGGAGATGATGTCACGCAGGATACGGTACTAGTGCTCTTGAGTGTTGCGCAACCAATCGGGATATTGTGACCAGGTCATGAATATCCGATTATAGAGACTATGTTACCAGACATCTGATATGTGCTTCGGACGGGGTAGACACTTATCCAGCCCCAGCCCTAGCACGTGACTATCCGATACTGGGCCGATACGCACAATACAATCGTATACTACGCTTGATAACAGATCTTAATATTCTTCAATGGATATGTCCGGAGAATTGGGAAGACTTGGTGCTTTGCTAGGAGTCGACCTTGTCTCGTAAATCGGTAGAACGTAGTACTTGGTACGTGCGTGATTCGGATACTCCGACGACCGTATTTACTGCCAACTTATCCGGGGATCTCATGGGTCGCTTCTCGATAATCCACCGATGACGCACAACTCGCACTCTTGAATAATCTGGGATTATATAGAAGAGAGAGAAAATTAATCTAGGATTAATAGAGAGAGATAACGATTAATTTGGAATTAATCAATGAATTAATATATTCGATATATTAAACGAAATTAGATTTCGACGCGGAATTAAAATTAGATTTTAATTCGGGCGAACGAATTAATTTAGAATTAATTCGTTAGCGACGTGAATAGTGAATTCGCTAGGCGTAATCATTTAATTACGACGCGACGGAAAAATCGTTAATTTGGAATTAGCGAACCCGAGCCCGAGTGTGATTGCGAGCGCATTCGTATTTCGAATTCGAGTGCGGCAACGCAAGTCGCATCAAGCGTCAAATCATTCGTCACATCAAGCGTCAAATCAAATGTCACTTTGAGTGATGTGATTGATTGATGTGATTGATTGATTGAAAGACATGTCACTTTATTAAAGTTGATATGACTTAAAGTTGATGTGAATAGTGAAAGCTAGTGGAGGGAAAACTTTTGGTTTTTGGCTCCAAAATTCATTTAATTTATTAGATAAAATTAAATGGAAATTGATTATTATTTTGGAAAATATATAATCAAAAAGGCTTTACACTTTTTACAACAAGTCAACATTTTCTTCTCTCTCAAATTTCTCTCTTCTCTCACGCCCAAAACAGAAAAAAATGGACTGGTTTGGAACCAATTTTGGCGTGAACAAAGGGAAGCAAGAGTTGCGTTTTCATGGTGATAACCGCAAGTGCTAGCACACTACGAGTCTTGCGAAGGTGGTAGGGAGGTTCGCCCATGAGCCGGGATCCATCGGACGAGGCTTGGAGCTCCGTTTGTCATCTCAAAAATCTTAAAATGGAGGCAGTGAACTGCTGCAGTGGCGCCAAAAACAGTGGGCATTTTGGCCTTGATTCGTCTTCAAATCGACTCAACCGATCGATGTGAGTATTACGCTACCTCCGTTGATGTATTCACACATTGTTTTCATGTCTTGTTTGATCTTGGGACCTAGATAATAACCAACATAGACCTCATCCAATACTAATACTATCACATATGTAATCCTCTAATCTTCAACATTTCTCAAAATCCATCTCACCCCATTAACCGAACACAAGCCATCATTAAGAATCATTACATCAACAAACATACTTTTCTAATCATATTCATACACATATAAGCCTCACCACATGTTTATATTTTCAAATCACTTCTTAAAATGCATACTACTAACTTTACCAATGCCAAATATGCAATTCTCTTTGCTAGGGTAAGGCAAGGTGCGAATTGGGGCTTTTATAATTCAAGTTTAAAACAGAAATTAGAAGGAAGAAAAGGGAATAGAGAGCTTACTTGTCATGGGATATGCTTGGAAACATCACCAATTACTCCAAAAGTGGCATGAGAAGAAGATAAAATGGAAAAGCTTCCTAGATGCCCCTTCACATTTTTGGCTTGGAAAGGGGATGAATGAATAGTGCTCTATTTATAGCAGCCCTGGTTTTCATGGTTTTTGACCTACTTTGTATTAGAATTTGGGAAAATGTCCAACGTGGAATTTTTAGGTCTTGGTCTTAGCGTTTTGACGATATAAAGTTCATAAAAATCGGAGATCATATGAAAAAGTTATGGTTCGATTACTAAAGATTATTCGGGATGGGACGCAAGCTAAGTTTCGCGTCAAAATTTCAAGGAATTTACCGAATGTCCTAAATGTCATTTTATGAGCACGTACTTGCTCGAACATAATTTATATCAAGTATTATGACTCTAAACTATAATAGTCATTAGTCTTTGGTAACATATAAGTTACCGGGATCGTCGGATGTTACAATGTGGATTGACCCCGAACTAACCGGATTATTTTATTACTTCGACACTCTTATACTTCGGAAGAAAGAGCCATTTTGTGAGTGTGTCAAGTTTTTGGCGCCGTTATCGGGGAAATATAAATTAGTAGATAGAATAATAATTTAACATCCTTGTATTTTTTTTTCTTTTCTTTTATTTTCTTTTTATTTTATTATTATTTTGTATTTCTTTCTTTTTTTCTATTTATTTTTACTTTTTTTTCACTTGTTTGTTTATTATTTTTTATTTTTGTAAGTATTGCATTTGTAAATTTTAACATATAGTTTGCATTTAGATTGCATGAAACATTGGTCTCGATCATCTAGTGGTAGAATATAGAGTCTCTATCAACTTCATCGTCGGGCCAAATGGCCGAGAACCGAAATGAAAATCCACCTGGCCGAGATGAAAATCTAGTTGATCAGGTAGAATGTGAGTCTCAGCATGGTGATCTTAATCATCATAAGACACTTTGAGAATTCATGAATCCCACTAGGACAGAATCACCATCTTGCATTACTTTCCCCCCCAGATGCATCACGTTTCAATTTTAAATTATGTGCCATCCAACTTTTACCCACATTCCACGGTTTAGAATAAGAAAATCCTTATCAACACATTAGAGAATTCAAAAAGGTATGTAATATTTGCACATATCACAATTGCAGCATGAATATAATTCGACTCAAGTTTTTTTCCCTTTTCTTTAAAAGATAAAGCTAAAATTTGACTGTAAAACCTTAGGTCATGATCCATCATAACATGGTATGATTTACAAGAGCAATTTCACCGGTTGATAATGAAACTTTTTCATTACCTTTGAAAAAAAAAAAAAAACTGATTAAGTTGCAAAATCCAAATTATAAAAAATATCTATACTATGATGTTCTTTATGATTGCTTAATGGATCCCAATAAGCGCCCAAACCACATGACACTTTATACATCATGGTATTATGTATATTATGTAAATCTCTTTTTTATCCTTTACTACAAAATGGGGCTGGCCATAAAACACAACTTGAGGTTCAATTCGCTCAAAGTGCAAGACTTTTACTAGTAGATAGAAATCTTTTTTTTTTACCATAACACACTGGAACACATCTTGCAAAATTTATTATTTTTCTTGAGAAAGATAAATGATGACTACACAGAATAATCCGACGGATTTCGACTACAATATATTTTCTTCTGAAATTTTTAAAATTATTCTAAGATTCACGTGTTGTTTCAAAAATTGTTCCACTTTCTACCATTTCCTTAATAGAATTGGAATCCGTTAAGGAATTTATCAAAGAGACTATTTTTTTTTTGGAAAATGATGTATTTTCTATTCGAGGATTGTCGAAATTATACTTTTACTCGAAGACTTTGAAAGTGTTACAAGATATCACATTGTGTCAAAATCAATTTTCCATCATTCCGTTGATGGTTTTGGAATATTGTTTTATCCAAAAAAAGATAATTTCCCAAACTTATTTTTTAATATTTGTAAGTATTAAATCAACTAAAAATCCTCCATAAATTATTTTAATTTTAAATGTTAGTTTTGTGGGATATATATATAAAAAAAAATATAAAAAAATTATTATTAATTCCATATTTGTTGGCAATGTCCGTAACAAAACAAGTTCAATTGAGTTGTAATGAGTCTTGAAGATCTCGGAGCAATTAGACTGATCTTTGACAGATTGTGCATGAGGATATCAGATATGTGTTAGTGTTGTTTGTGTTTGCGTTCATATCACGTTCGTGTTTGGGTTCGAACGAAACTTGGTAGATTTTTCCATTCAAACGAAACCTTCCAGTATGTTTACGTTCAAGGTGCGTTCGAGACTACGGTTGAACGAGTTTACGGAACAGCACGTGTTCCTCACGCGTTCTTGTGACGTTCGAATGCACGTGCGTAAGTGGGTTATTTTGGACGCGTTTTTAAGCCAGATTTGAACCAGGAAATCCTCACTTTTGCCTTACCTATATAAACAAACTTAGAGCCACATTTACAAGTGTTGGAAAAAAATTTATTTTGAGCCTCAAATCTTCTTAGTTTTTAACCCATATTGATTTTCATCTTGAAGACTCTTTTCAATTCCATTTCTTCGTTTTCTTGGTGATAATGATCCTTGTTTGACCATCAACACAAAAACACAATCCTAACCCAATTTCCTAATCTTTAGAGTTCTCAAGGAGAAAGATTGGTAGTCGGAGTTCCAGCATTACGAGTTCACAGGGTTGATTAGCTTAGAGATTTCAGAGGTTCTAAAGAAGGCTGTTTGGTGTGGGCTCAATGAGTTCTTCAGGTTATTATAGTATAGAGGTATTAGAGTCTGCATAGTTGCTGTTATAGGTATTTTAAAATCACTAAAGTTATCATCTCTCACACATGTCACATTAGCAGTAAATGCCACAAAGTTGTTCTTAACCTTATGAGACACATTAGAAATATAACCACCTTCTGAAATCACTAAGTGAAGTTGTCATAACTTTCTTGCCTATAGAATTTTCTCGTTATAGTGGATTTTGGCTGGTAGCTTAGATACCCGGAATGGTTTTTTACTCGCAGAAGTTTTCCACTTCAGTAATAAAATTATTATTGTAATATCCCGGATTTTTCGGAACAATACTGGAAAGTTTTTGAATTAAAGTGAAAGATTTGGAAAGGGATTGTATTAAAAAATTAGACTTTATGTGTTGGAAAATAGGTAGGAATATTTTTAAGTGAAGTTTCATTGCTTTGGAAAATGCGTGGTTCTGAGAACCGGTTACGCGATTTTTGATTTTAACGTTATACGCGTAAAAGATTCTTATTTCTGCTACAAAACTTTGAAACAACTCCGATTGAGCTGATTCTTGAACCATCAGACGCATTTTTTAGAGACGAATAACTTTTGCATTGAACACCTTTCAAAATTTACATCAGAACGGAAATCATGAATTTTCGAGAAAACCCCATGATATGGACCTAACTACAATTTTTGGGGGTCAGATTGTAATTTGTTGAAACTTTCCTATAAATACCAAAGTTTCTTGTAATTTCCAAAATGGCATAAGCTTCACACATCACACACACGCACCCTCATCCCCAAAATAACATTTTTGTGGCCCATGTCGCGCCGGTGACCTGCTGGCCATTGTCGGTCGGCGTAACGGGCCAGAGGGGAGCTCCGGCCACCCCTCCACCTTGTGGTGGCCGGCGGCAGCACCAGGACGTCGACGACGCGCGAGACAGAAAAGAAAACATGGGCACATGGGTATGCCGATCCCAGCTTCTCGCTTCGTTTCACTCCCCGAGCCACCCGCCAAATCGAAGCTCTCCGAGAGTACTAAAAGGTTGCAGTGTCGATTTTATGGAATGGCGCTTGGTTTTGCGTGAATCAATAAAAGAAGATTCGGATGAATAATGACCCATGAAATTCATCTCATACCTATTTTAAAATAGGTAATGAGTCCCATACGAGCATTATATGTACAAGCCAACCATATGTAAGTATTGTTTGGTTATGTTTTCTTTGAAGTATTGGCTATTATGTGTGTTTCATGGTTGGTTGTATGATGATTGTGTGCGTGACAGTGTGTATATACATGTATGATAGAACTTATAGACTATAAGGATGGTGAATGCTTATGTGAAATGAATGAATGAATGAATTTGAAAACTAACGCAAATATCAGATGTTTTAAAGTGTGTTTGATAAGTTGTATTGGTACGAATGTATGTGTAAGAATTCTGAAAGTGTGTTTGCATGAATATAAGAGAGGTGTGCCACGGTATGTGTAAATGCATATGATCCTAAATGTGAAGTCATTGAGGAAGTTTGTATTGAATTGAAAGAAATTATTTAAAAATGAATAAAGTTTGTTTAACTTGTCGATTTGATGATATTTCAAATATGGATATTTGTGATAAAAATATAGGTGTATGACTTCATGTTTCACGTGATTGAAGTGGAATTGATGTTAAACGATATACTATATGGTATTCGAGTTTTCCTTTGTATGATTTGTATGTTTGTTAAGAGATTGATATGAATAAAGCATAAATGACAACAAAAATTGATAACTCTGTACTCGTCGTAACTTATTAGATTTGAAAAACTTATAATGGGATTGACTTGTGTGTTATGTTTGATTGTAGTGTCAGCATGGTTACTTACTGAGTTTTTAAAACTCACACCAAATCAGTTTGCTAGTTTTGCAGGTTGGCTTCTAGGTGGGTCAACCACTCCAGCTTTGGATGTCATGTTTGAGACACGGATCACCTGAGCGGCAGTCACCCTCACTAGTGTCCTGGAAAAGGTTTAGAAGCATAGGATTTGTGATTCATGTTCTGTTATTTTCGTGCTGAGCACGTGGTTTGTATTAATAAGTTAAAGTTTTAATTGTTTATGATGTTGTGGGCACAGAGCCCTTGAGTGTTGATAGATGATGTGGGCACGGAGCCCTTAGGTTGTGATTTTGATGAGTTTTGTGTGGACCTGAGGTCCTTTTATTGATTTGATGTTTTCTTATATTCTATTTGCTGCTGGACTACAATCCAGGTTGTCCAGTTTTATGATATATCATGCCAAATTTTCGGTAAATTCAGAGGCTTGTGGAGATGGGTCATTCATGTCTCCTGCCGGTAGCATTCTGTCTCTGACGGGGTGTTACAGTTGTGGTATCAGAGCCAAGGTTAGGGTGTCGGTGACTAATTCTATAGGGTATATGATCTTCTGAGTAAGTTTTATGTTGCGTATCGAGCATATAAGCCATATGTTTGTTATTTGATTTGATATGTTATATGGTATGATGTACTATGATTTTGATTTATAGGGATGATTCGGATTGTTGGTACATGTTTGTTTACTATGAATATATGTATGTACATATGTGTACTAAGTTAAAGTATGTGGTTTATATAGATATATGTATAAGTAAGTAATGTGAATTCCAGGTGTTTGAGGTACGAGTAATTCTATGATGTCGATAGTCTGAATTGTGAACTGATATTTTGAATCATGTTTTTGAAAACTTTATAGTTGATTTTTAACATAAAAGTATTTGAAAAGATAAAGAAAAATGAAGAAAGAAGAAAGTTTTCAGAGGTTTTGATTTAATTATAAAAGAGAAAGAAAATGTTTCAGCCTCGATGCTTGATTCACATTTTCATGTTTTTAGATTTATTGATATGTTTCCGTCTCGGTGCTCGAAAATGATTTTGATGTTTTTAAACTGTAAAACTTGTTTCCACCGAGACGCTCGAAAATCTGTTTCCGCCACGGTGCTTGATGATTTATTTTTTGACCCTCTGTGGTGCTTGTATATGTTTCGTTCCAGATTGGCCCTCGGGCGCTTGTTATGGGTCCAGACCATCGGAAAATGGCTGGCCCACTACCCTGTCGACATTGTCCATACATTGTCCGGTCTATGCGTGTGACTGAATAGTGGATGATCGGTATGTATTTTGAAAACTTTGCATCAAAGATTTATTTTTGATTTACACATATTTATGTTTTTGGGGGAGAAATGATTTCAAAAGAATTACATTTTGATTTGATGCATTTCAGTATTATTTTTGATATTATATAATATGATATGATATATTTCTGTCATGGTGCTTGATGATTTTATGTTTTTGACCCTCTGTGATGCTCGTATAGGGGTTTTCCCAACTATAGTGGGCCGACCCGACCCTCTGTCGACATACGATCATTTCGTTCATTGTCCGATCTGTGCGCGCGATTCGGGCACTGGGCGCTTGTTTATGTTTCATCCAGTGAGTTATGTTGGATGCTCGATATGATTTTACGGTAATGGATTTTGAAATTGATTTTGTTTACAGTAAAAGAGTTTTTCAAATGTATTTTCAAAATGGTTTTTAAAAGAGATTGTTTTACGTTTTTTTATTTTGAATGATGATAGAAATTGACAAATTTCAGACTATCAACATCATAAGAGTATTATGATTGTCACTTCTGGCTATGACGATAGAGGTATTTGTTGGTATAAGAGTTTATGATTGTTGTAAGAGCACGTATGTAAGTTTATGGTTAGTCACATATCTTTTGAGTATGGTGAGGGCTATGTATATTTTGTGGTCAGCCATACAAAGTTGTATGTGCGATGGGATATGTATGAATGTAAACTTTGATATTGATGTCGTTTACATATATGATATAGAATGACCTGATGTGAAATGAATAAGTTCCATTTTGAATTGTGGACGAAATAGATAGCATAAAATTCGTGTTAGTTTCTGTTTTGATACTGTATTTGATTACGTGCAAAGAACATGTGCTATATTCCTCATTTCAGATGATGTATGTAATTGGCTCTATAGAATCTATGTTTGACTTTCTATTGATGGATGAGTGTGAAATGGTTTGAGCGTGTTTCTATGAATGAGTGTAAATAGAGATGATAAGTTTGATGTGTTATTGGTATAAAATATAAGATTCGATATGTTCCGTTTTGAAATAGCATAGTTTGTATTGGAGTGTGAGATACTTAGCTTTTGAAAAGGTGTAAAGTGTTGTGATTTCTGAATACGGACAAGATGGTAATGTATGTACAATCGGTTCTGAATGATCAGAAATAAGGACGGAGAAATTTCGAGGACGAGATTTTATAAGGAGGGGAGGATGTAATATCCTGGGTTTTTCGAAACAATACTGGAAAGTTTTCGAATTAAAATGAAAGATTTGGAAAGGGATTATATTCGAAAATTAGACTTTATGTGTTGGAAAATAGGCAGGAATATTTTTAAGTGAAGTTTCATCGCTTTGGAAAATGCGTGGTTCTGAGAACCGGTTACGCGATTTTTGATTTTATCGTTATACGCTTAAACGATTCTTGTTTCGGCTATAAAACTTTCAAACAAACCTCGATTGAGATTATTCTTAAACCATCAGACCCATTTTTCCGAGACGAATAACTTTCGCGTTGAATACTTTTCAAAATTTACATCAGAAGGGCTTCCAAATCGTGAATTTCCGAGAAAATCCCATTATATGGACCTAACTGCAATTTTCGGGGGTCAGATTGTATTTTGTCGAAACTTTCCTATAAATACCCATAGTTTCTTGTAATTTCCAAAATGGCATAAGCTTCACACATCTCACAAACGCACCCTTATCCCCAAAATCACATTTTTGTGGCCCATGTCGTGTCGGCGGCCGGCCGGCCATTTTAGACCGACGCGACGTGCCAGAGGGGAGCGCCGGCCACCCCTCCACCTTGTGGTGGCCGGAGGCGGCCCCAGGACGCCAGTGAGCGGTGAGAAAGAGAAGAAAATGTGCGCACATGGGTATTCTGATCCTGTCTCCTCACTTCGTTTCACGGCCATAGCCACCCGCCAAATCGAAGCTCTCCGAGAATACTACAAGGCTGCGGTGTCGATTTTATGGAATGGCGCTTGGTTTTGCGTGAATCGAGAGAAGAATATTCTGATGAATAGTGACCCATGATGAACAGTAAATTCGATCGGAATTCTGTCAATTCCAGCGCGTTCGTGGGATCGTTTGGAGTCCGTATATGGCCTCGAAATCTCGGTAAAACCTCCCGGTAAAGATCCGCAAATTTCAAGTTTATAGTTAAATGTTTGGATGTATCCAGTAGCTTCGTAGAGTTATGTATTGATATAAATTGAATTGATTAAGTATTAGTATATTGAATATGTGTTTTTGGTAGAATCCGAGTGAAAACGGAACGAGTTTGATCGATCCAATAGAATATGTAAGTTTTGGGTAAAAGTGTGTTTTTGCGTATAAAGATGTAATGAGTTATTTGTGATATTATGAACATGTTTGGATAAATCCGGGAAGGTTCGGATGGTTCGAGACATTTCCGTAGCATTTGCGGAAACTTTTTCGGAAGAATTTTCCAAAACGCGTAAATCGAGGATTCAAGTTAACTAGTGGCATGAATTAGTTTGTAATGGTATTTTTTTAGTAATAAACTTGAAATTATTGAAATCGGACTTCATTTGGTTATCCCGGAAAGATCTAAAATTGTATCGCAATTAAGTTAAGAATCTTGTAAAGTTGTGATTATAACGGCGTTTCGCCATTTGTTTTGACAGATGTGACTAGGACCTGGAGTACTCGCGAAGCCAGGTAAGTAACTCATGCAATGAGTGCTTGAATGTTGATTTATGATTAAATATATACATATATAGATGATGGAAATGTTTAGGTTAAGACGAGAATAAATAAGAGGTACTATCGAGAAAGAAGTTCATGACTATGTATAGTTAGGTAGTCGACCATCACAGGTATGGATTTTCGTTATTGCTATGATATGAAGTGAGTAGTTTGATTATGATGATGTATGTATGTATGTAATGTATGTATTGATGTGCCTTAAAGTGGAATGTTCAAGGATAATGCTATGATATGTATTTTGAAAAGATTGATGAGTTTAATGGCTACATGTATGTATTGATGCATGTAACTACATGGACTCGTAATGATACATATATATGTATGTATGTAAGGGTATGAACTTGTATCGATATAAACGCATGTGTATAAATGATTATGGAAAGGTATAAGTATATGAATATGTATTCGTATATGCATATGATGTTAAGACATAAGGATTGGTAAAAGCTATGGTACGTGGAATCGAAGTAATACGTATATTCGTATGTTTGGAACATGTGTATGTATGTGAGTGTTTGAATGATATTTTAGAGTGTTTGTTTAGAGGTGCTTATGAATGAAAAGTTGTGCGATGAGTTTGGTGTGTCGTGATATGTATCCACGAATGTAGGTTTAATTGGTTGATGATTTTGTGGTATAGTAGTTGAGCTGGTTAGGAATCCGTTCGGACGGAATTCATCTGATAACTATTTTAAAATAGGTAACGAGTCTCATATAAGCATTGTATGTACAAGCCAGCCATATGTACATATTATTTGGTTATGTTTTCTTTGAAGTATTGGCTATTATGTGTGTTTCATGGTTGGTTGTCGATGATTGTGTACGTGACTGTGTATGTACGTGTATGATATAACTCATAGACTATAAGAATGGTGAATGCTTATGTGAAATGAATGAATGAATGAATTTGAAAACTAATGTGAACATCAGATGTTTTAAAGTGTGTCTGATAAGTTGCATTGGTACGAATGTATGTGTAAGAATTTTGAAAGTGTGTTTGTATGAATATAAGAGATGTGTGCCATGGTTTGTGTAAATGCATATGATCCTGAATGTGAAGTCATTGAGGAAGTTTGTATTGAATTGAAAGAAATTATTTAAAAATGAATAAGTTTGTTTAACTTGTCAATTTGATGATATTTCAAATATGGATATTTGTGATAAAAATATAGGTGTATGACTTCGTGTTTCACGTGAGTGAAGTGGTATTATGTTAAATGATATACTCTATGGTATTCGAGTTTTCCTTTGTATGCTTTGAATATTTGTTAAGAGTTTGATATGAATAAACCATAAATGATAATAAAAGTTGATAACTCTGAACTCGTCGTAACTCAGTAGATTTGAAAAACTTCTAATGTGATTGACTTGTATGTTCTGTTTGATTGTAGTGTAAGCATGGTTATTTACTAAGTTTTTAAAACTCACACCAAATCAGTTTGCTAGTTTTGTAGGTTGGCTTCTAGGTGGGTCAACCACTTCAGCTTTGGATGTCATACTTGAGACGCGGATCACCCAAGCGGCAGTCACCCTCACTAGTGTCCTGGAAAAGGTTTAGAATCATAGGATTTGTGATTCACATTCTGTTGTTTTCGTACTGAGCATGTGGTTTGTATTAATAAGTTAAAGTTTTAATTGTTTATGATGTTGTGGGCACAAAGCCTTTAAGTGTTGATAGATGATGTGGTCACGAAGCGTTTAGGTTGTGGTTTTGATGAGTTTTGTGTGGACCTGAGGTCCTTTTATTGGTTTGATGTTTTCTTAAATTCTGTTTGATACTGGACTACGATCCAGGTTGTCCAGTTTTAGGATACATCATACCAAATTTTCGGTAAATTCAGAGGCTTGTGGAGATGGGTCAATCCTGTCTCCTGCCGGTAACATTCTGTCTCTGGCGGGGTGTTACAATTATGTTGATTTTGTTTTCTGTATTGTTATATTGTCTTTGATATATTATTATTAGTCTTAAGGGTGCTCGTTAGTAATCCATAGAAATAATAATTAGGACTTATTTTAGTTTATTGTGTTTAATTTCGCAAAGGGGCATAACCTAGGATGAAATAATCAGAGACTAACATCAATCATTGACCCATTTAGCTATGGAGAGAAGTCAACCTTTAAATTGTCCTTCATTCTTTGATAGGACTGAGTACTTACATTGGAAGGGTCGTATGAGAGAATTCCTTAAGTCCTAAAATGAGAGGTCCTGGATGACAGTAGAGTATGGGTGGAAACCTCTCGTGGTTATGGTTGATGAAGTCTATTCCCCTAAAGATAAACTGACATGGACTGAGGAAGAGTTTGATGCTAACAATAGGAACAACAAAGTTATCAATGACATTCATGTTGTTGTTTGCTTCGCTGATTTTAGGAGAATTTCTATGTGTGAGATAGCCAATGATGATTGAGACATCCTTCAGACTATGTATGAGGGCACACTATCTGTTAAGAATAATAGACTCTAAAAACTTGCAAGTAGGTTTGAGATCCCAATGATGAAAGATGATGAGACCTTTGATAAATTTTACGCTGAGATTAACGATATAGTTGTTAGTGTCCTAGACATGCCAAGGATCTCTAAATCATGATTTGTGTGTGAATATATCAAGATAAGTTGCGGAATATACTTGCATTGATCGGTTAAAGTTCAAAACTTTTTGTTGGATGTAGAAGCTCCAAGCTTTCTTTTTGAGTTCCAAACTCTTGGGTGAGTTTCCCTATCACCTTTCTATAACTCCCAAAGTGCTAGCTTTGTCCAAAAATTGAAACAAAATTTTCCTCCAAGGAAGAAGAAGAATCGGTAATGGTGGAGGAGGAAGAGAGAGAGAACTTTTTCACTTTCCAAAAGTTGGTGTGTTATGTTGATTTTTCCAAAAAAAAATCAAGTTGTAGTAATTGTTTCCAAAAACTAGGTTGGTGAAAAGTAAATGGTTTCATTTATAATGGCCAACTACTCACATCAACTTGTCAAACAATTGATGTAAGTCAAGTGGGTCCCACCACTTTAATTTCAAATTTAGTTGGCTTACACAACACACTTTGGGCCCGGGTTCGCTTAATCCGATTAAACGAATTTTCCGTCGCGACGTAATTAAATCCAATTTAATTAAATAATAATGCCTTGCAAAATTATTACGAAAGTCGCTTACGAATTAATTCTAAATTAATTCGTTCGCTTGAATTAAAATCTAATTTTAATTCCGTATTGAAATCCAATTTCAATTCATATATCCGATATATTATTTTAGCCCAATTAAATAAATTAAATAGTAAAATCCAATTCAACTATTAAATTTACTTTGCCGATTAATTCCAAATTAATCGCATTCTCTCTTCTAGACGAATTTTATCCCAGATATATTCTTGTCGTAATGAATCCCAGATTAATTTTTCTCTCTTATAATTAATCCCAGATTAATTTTGTTCGAGTCAAATGTCATCGGTGAATCTTTGGGAAGTGACCCAAGAGATCCCTGGATATGTTGGCAGTAAATACGGTCATCGGACTATCCGAACATGTGCGTACCCCGTACCACGTTCTCACCGATTTACAAGACATGGTTGGCTTCTAGTAAAGCACAGTGCCTACCCAATTCTCCAGAAATATTCAACGAGGAATATATAATCCATATCAGGCGTAGTATATAATGTATTGCGTAATACGATCCAGTATCGGATGTCACATGCAAGGCCTAGGGCTGGAATTATGTATGCCCCGTACGAAGCATATATTAGATCACTAGCAATTAGTCTCTATAATCGGATAATCATGACCTAGTCATACTATCCCGATAGCTGCAGCATTTAAGAGTACTAGTTATGTATCCCTGCGTGATCATCATCTCCATATGACTGAAGTGATACTTCCATCTTGACATCACACCCAATACACTACGATTCTCATTAAACCCAGAAGAGGCGTACTCAGAACCTGTTAAAGCTCTGGATGATCAAAACCAAAATATACTGATTGTCGCAAGTATTAGCGATGCAGGTCTCAGGTTAAAACCACATACACCTACCCTGATCGGATTCCCATAGACACATAGTCATACTACCAATGAGACTCTGAGGGGTCTATCCAGAGTGAAGTTATTCCCGGTCCAACGGCTAACAAAACCTCTTATCACACTTGCATAAATATCCAATAATTAAATATATGAGAACTATACCATTAAGCTTCCATAACACGCACAAGTGTAATACTAGCCTATTCCGCATTATCGATGTTCAGTCTCGATAATACTACGACTAGGGATATTTAATGATTAAAATTTTCGTGGATTAATATTGTCTCATATCTTATTAATCTGGTACTAATCATATGGACTTTTATCATTTATATATCCAAGTAATCCAATTACAAAATGATAATAGAGAAATTTCTTATGTCACATAGTTTATTTGTACAAAACACCATGTCTTTTATAAATAGTGATGTTATAGGTCATAATTGTCCAACAATCTCCCACTTGGCCTATAGCCAATCACTCAAGTGTCCAACACCTGAACTATGTACGGGTCGCTCAAACTTTTGCTGAGATATAGCTTTCGTCAGCGGATCTGCAAGGTTATCATCTAAAATAATCTTTTCGATCTTCACATCGCCACGATGTGTGATCTTACGAATCAGATGAAACTGTCGAAGTACATACTTGGATCATTGATGAGACTGTGATTCCTTAGCCTGTGTTGTAGCCCAGCTCAGCTGCTAACAGAACTACTCCTAATCCAATTAGAAATTTATAGATCCAAAATTCTTCTTTTGCTGCCTCAGCCGCAGCAATGTATTCTGCTTTTGTTGTTGAATCGGCAACAGTATCTTGCTTGGAAGATTTCCAGCTCACTGTTCCATTGTTCAAACAAAATATGTACCCTGATTGTGACTTACAGTTGTCTTTTCTGTTTGGAAACTTGCATCGGTGAACCCAGTCACCTCAAGTTCTCCATCTCCATAAATTAATAAAGCATCCTTATTTTGTCTAAGATACTCAAGGATGTTCTTTACATCAATCCAGTGACCATCACCTAGATCGGCCTGATAGCGACTGCACATGCTCAAAGTATACGAGACATCGGGTCTCGTACATATAATGGCATACATGATCGATCCGACTGCAGAAGCAAATGGGATATGATTCATTGTATCTCTCTCATCTTTAGTTTCAGGACACATATCCTTAGATAGAAAGACGCCATGTGATACTGGAAGCAGTCCACTCTTGGACTAATCCATGTTGAATCTTTTCAACACTTTATCAATGTACGAATTCTCGGAGAGTGCCAATAACTTTTAGATCTATCCTAGTAGATCTTTATTCCTAGAATAAAGGTTGCCTCTATCAAGTCTTTCATGGAGAATTTTAATGAAAGCCAAGCTTTCACCGATTGTAGTATGGGAATGTCATTGCTAAGAAGCAATGTATCATCAACGTATAGGACAATCATTGTCAGTGCGCTCCCACTAACCTTCTTATATACACAAGAATCATATTCGTTTTGAATGAAACCATATTCCATTATGATCTCATCAAAACGTTGGTTCCAATAACGCAATGATTGCTTCAATCCATAAATGGATCGATTTAACTTGAAAACCTAGTTTGCATATTTTGGCATGACAAAACCATCAGGCTGTTGCATATAAACATCCTCCAAAAGGTTTTCATTAAGGAAAGTGGTTTTGACGTCCATCTGCCATATTTCATAATCGAAATATGCAGCTATAGCAAGCATTGTGTGAATGGATTTAAACATGGCAACATGTGAAAAGGTTTCGTCGTAATCGACACCATGTTGTTGACGATACCATTTCGCTACAAGACTAGCTTTGTACCTTTGTATGTTGCCATCCATGTCCGTCTTCCTTGAAGACTCATTTACAACCAATAGGCATTATGCCTTCTGGTGCATCAACCAATATCCAAACTTGGTTGGTATACATGGAATCCATTTCGGAAATCATGGCCTCTTGCCATAAAGCGGAGTCGATACCTTGTATTGCTTCCTCATACGTAGCCGGCTCATTATCCTCAATAAGATTAATATCTACATGAGGTGAGATCAAAAATCCATACCTCTCAGGTTATTTTCTGACTCTCTCCAACCTACGCGGTTATTTTATATTAGAAGATTATGGAATAGTCTCATCCCTGATGGACTTTTCATGTTCCGAGAGGGGGTCGGTGTCAGAAACAATATCACTCCTATTTTCATCGAGTTCTATTTTCCTCTCACTTACAACTGCATCTAAGAATTCCTTTTCGAGGAAAACGGCATGGAGAGCAACAAATACCTTGTTCTCTTGTGGGTTGTAGAAGTAATATCATTTGGTTTCCCTAGGATAACCTACAAATAGGCACTTATCTGATTTGGGTTCTAGTTTGGTACCATCCAAACGTTTAACGTTTGCTCAGCATTCCCAAATCTTCAGGAATGAGAAACCCAGTTTCTTTCCTGTCCATATTTCATATGGAGTCTGTCCAACAAACTTTCACGGAACCTTATTCAAAATAAGTATTGCACTGTTAAATAAGTATCCCTAGAAGGTAATTGGTAGCTCAGTGCGACTCATCATTGACCTTACCATGTCCAACAAAGTTCGGTTTCTCCGTTCGGACACACCATTTAATTGAGGTGTTTCGAGAGGAGTCCACTGTGAAAGAATACCATATTCTTTCAAGTAATCGAGAAACTCATTGCTCAAGTATTCTCCACCACGGTCCGACCGTAATATTTTTCATACTTTTGCCAGTCTATTTTCAACTTTGTGTCGAAACTCTTTGAATTTATCAAATGTTTCTGACTTGTGTTTCATAAGACACACATAACAATAACGCGATGCAACATCCATAAAGGTTACGAAGTATTTTTATCCACATCTACCCTGGCTAGACATGGGCCCACATATGTCACCATGAACGAGGGCTAACAGCTCAATGGCACGTACATCTTTACCGCTAAAAGGCGTTTTAGGCATTTTACCTAATAAACAAGATTCGCAGACATCATATGAATTAGGATCAAATCCATCCAAGTATCCACTCTTCAAAAGTGTGGATATACGAGTCTTGTTAATGTGTCCCAGACAACAATGTCACAGATAAGTTTCATCCGTGTTACTCAATTTGAGCCTTTTTTTTGTCATTTATATGTTTGAGATTCTTTTATATTCAAAATATAAAGGCCATCATTAACATCTGCTGTACATATCAAAATGTCATCTTTATATACAAAACACCCAGTGTTCTGGAATACAAAGGTATTCCTGCATCGGGTTAAACTAGATACAGAGATGATGTTCCTAGTCAAACTAGGTACAAAATAACAGTCACTTAATGTAATTACATGCCCCAAGGGCAGATACAAAACATAGGTCCCAACGGCCAAAACAGCGACTCTCGTCCTATTTCTGACTCGTAGGTCGATCTGGCCTAAAGCCAGTCTTCTGCTAATCAGTAGATCCTGCACATCAGTACATATGTGAGTACCACATACAGAATCAAAAATCCAATTTTTAAAACTAGTAGTGGACATGTTTATAACAAACATACCTGAAGCCGGAGCCTTGCCCGTCTTCACTTCCTTCAACTCCACCTTGTACTCACGGCAGTCACGCTTCCAGTGACCCCGTTTGCTACAATGTAGGTAGACGTCTTGGGATATGTCCTTAGTCTTCCTAGAAGACTTTGATGATTTGGTCTTGCCTTTTTTCTACCTTTTCTTTACACCACTAGAAGCCTTCGGCCAAGCCTTGGCTTTCTGTGATGTCGAAGTAAAGTACGCCTCGCACTTCTTACCCTTTAGAAGCTCTAGCTCTGCTTCTTTCAACATCACCATTAACTCTCCAAGAGTCTTTTCTTGGTTCATCATGTTATAGTTCATGATGAACCCGCCCCAGTAATGGGGCAGAGATTGTAAGATTAAATCTATGAAAGTCTCGGCCTCGAAGGTTATGCCCAGCTGACCTAGCTGTTCGATGTCAGCAATCATCTGCGACACATAGTGCTCGACAAATGTAACCTCTGACATACGCGAGCGAAACAACTTTTTTTGCAGTTCGTACTTCTGAGATCTAAGGTTAGTTCTATGAAGGTCCTTCAATTTCAACATCATGTTATGAGGATCCAATCCTTTGTTCTGACGAAGAAATTGAGGAGCCATTGCGGCAAGCATGATGGATTAAAGGGTAAAGTTATCATCTCAATGAGTCTTCCAAAGCTCATTATCAACTGGACGCTCAGGTCCGGGCTTAGGCCCGAGAGGTCTCTCTATCAAATAGAGAAACTTCTCAGCCCCAGGAGTATCATGAGGTTCATCTCCTAATCTGGAAAATTAGCGTCGTTAAAGACATTGTCGCCCATTATGATGTCTCTAACGCTAATCTTTCCAGCCATCTCGATTATAATATTCCAACTATCCAATCAACGATTTCGGGTACACTTAAAATGTAATGGATATTATAGTCCAACTATATAACCAACTACAAGTCGAGTAGTGTCTTGTACAGTCTAACTGTTCAAATAAAGCAATTAAAACAATATTAGTCCAACTAATATATTTATAACAATGATAAATAATTAAAAGAGCGCGTGTAAGCAAGTATTAAACGAAATTGCAAATTTAATACTGGCCTCCCACTATTTTTCGGTGAGCCTCTAACCCTCTGTGGAGTACTCGGGAAACCCAATTTTCTAGTGGGCTAAGATCCCGTTAAATAACACACAACCTTGACTTTGGCCAACAAGCTATATGAAACTTAACTAGGTAGACCTCTGTGATCAGTTGGATCCTATCCAATTCCTAGATCATGTAGGTGGACCTCCAAGTCCAAAATATATATCCAATATATCATCCTAACCTTTTCCTCTGAATCAACTAAGCCCTGGCTTTGGTTCAACAAGCTTAATGATTCCAGTTAAGCGTGACCCATTGACAGTGGGAAAGGTTCGTAATCCACGTTGATGAACAAGAAGTGACATTGACTTTGGCCAACAAGTCACAACTGCCCAAGACATGCGATATATAACAAAGCTTTCGTGGTTAAAACACATTTGCGATGGACAATGATCTTGACGTTGGCCAACAAATCAAAGTCAATTTTGGATCTTGAGAGAGAACCACTCAATGGAAGGAAAACGCTTAATATTAAAGTGAGGGTTTTTCGCGTAAATTGGCAACCAAGTTATTATCTTTGATTAGGTCTCATCATTCACCCTTAAACATGCATTCTAAAAGCATAATAAGGCGCGATAAAAAATTAATAATGATATGCAGATGGATATATATAAATTTGTTCCTAGAACAAATCTCTCTCGTTCCTCTCTCCCGCTAGTACTTTACATTCTTCTACTCAATTACATAATACTTAAAGAAACCTCATTTACATTGAGGGGAATTTTTTAGAAAAGAAATACAAATAAAATGGGAGGTGAAAGGCTGGACACGCATGTCCAATTTAAATAAATTTCAAATTTACAACAATTTCCAAAATTGCCCCCACCCAACTAATATCCATCCGATATACATTATTCATATAAATACATCCAAGTATTCACACAAAACATGTTGTCAATCAATCTAATACAATTAATTAATCTTTGATTAATGACCATCCAATGTTCATACAACGATTTGATTTGTGCGAGTCCAACTCGTTTAAGAATAAATACTCAAAGTAAGTATTCTTGAATTATATCGAACTACAATTTTAAATCCAATTCAAATTGTATCCAATATTAATTCATGTTTAATTCCAAATTAAACAATTACACTTATTTTAGTGCCTTAAGGACTTGGATTCCAAATCCAATCCAATTGGGTCTCAAAAGCCCAATTAGCATCCAATGTCAATTCAATTAAAGTCCAATGGGTTTTCAATTAATTCTTTAGGCATGGGCTTTGGCAATTATGGATCCAACCCAAAATGTCAAGGCCCAATTAGGAATCACCCTATGCCAAAAATCAATTTAGGCCCATTAGGCCCAATTAAATTATTAAAGGCCCATTAGTTGTATTTTGGACTTTATGGAAATGGTTTTAGGCCCAATTGGATCCAACCCAATTGACCAAAACCAAACTTGGCCCAAACAAGCCCATTAGCCCAAATACAACCAAATTAAATTAACATAATATTCCAAAATCACATTAATTCAATTAAAGTGTAATTAACACAATTAATCAATTAATCTAATGTTTCCAAAACTCTAATTAATCCAATTAATCATGCTCAATTATCCAATTCATGTCCAACATAAATTGAAGCAAAATAAACTCATTCAACATGCTTCAAACTCACGGCATTAGCAAGAAATAACATCCAATTTTGATTTCAATCCAATAAAATCAACAATCAATATTCATTTCATGCATTTAACATATCCAATTGTCAAATTTCAAAAATCACCATGAGTATTCTAAGGGTTCATAATCGGCCATGGCTTAGGATTTGGGGAAATTTTTGATCCAATCAATTTTACAAATCCAATGATGCACAAATCCAATTTATCATCATCTAAACACAACCAAACAATCAATTTGGAAAAATCATGCTCAAAACAAAAATACCCAAATTAAAGTTAAGAACCCTAGAATTCAAATCATGCTTAGATTGGCGCTCTGATACCATTGTTAGTGTCCTAGACATGCCAGGGATCTCTAAATCATGATTTGTGTGTGAATATATCAAGATAAGTTGCGGAATATACTTACATTGATCGGTTGAAGTTCAAAACTTTTTGTTGGATGTAGAAGCTCCAAGCTTTCTTTTTGAGTTTCAAACTCTTGGGTGAGTTTTCCTATCACCTTTCTATGACTCCTAAAGTGCTAGCTTTGTCCGAAAATTGAAACAAAATTTTCCTCCAAGGAAGAAGAAGAATCGGCAACGGTGGAGGAGGAAGAGAGAGAGAACTTTTTCACTTTCCAAAAGTTAGTGTGTTATGTTGATTTTTCCAAAAAATTAAGTTGTAGTAATTTTTTCCAAAAACTAGGTTGGTGAAAAGTAAATGGTTTCATTTATAATGGCCAACTACTCACATCAACTTGTCAAACAATTGATGTAAGTCAAGTGGGTCCCACCACTTTAAATTCCAAATTTAGTTGGCTTACACAACACACTTTGGGCCCGGGTTCGTTTAATCCGATTAAATGAATTTTCCGTCGCAAAGTAATTAAATCTAATTTAATTAAATAATAATGCCTAGAAAATTTTTACGAAAGTCGCTTACAATTTAATTCCAAATTAATTTGTTCGCTTGAATTAAAATCCTATTTTAATTCCGTATTGAAATTCAATGTCAATTAATATATCTGATATATTATTTTAGCCCAATTAAATAAATTAAATAGTAAAATCCAATTTAACTATTAAATTTAATCCCAGATAAATTCTTGCCATAATTAATCACAGATTAACTTTTCTCTCTCATAATTAATCCTATATTAATTCTGTTCGAGTCAAATGTCATCGGTGAATCTTTGGGAAGCGACCCAATAGATCCTTGGATATATTGGCAGTAAATACGGTCATCGGACTATCCGAACACGTGCGTACCCCATACCACGTTCTCACCGATTTACAAGACATGACTGGCTTATATAGTCTATATCAGGCGTAGTATACAATGTATTGCGTAATACGATCCAGTATCAGATGTCACATGCTAGGCCTGGGGCTGGAATTGTATCTGCCCCGTACGAATTATATATTGGATCACTAGCAACTAGTCTCTGTAATCGGATAATCATGACCTAGTCATACTATCCCAATAGCTGCAGCATTTAAGAGTACTAGTTCAGTATCCCTGTGTGATCATCATCTCCATATGACTGAAATGATACTTCCATCTTGACATCACACCCAATACACTACGATTCTCAATAAACCCAGAAAATGTGTATATAGAACCTGTTAAAGCTTCGGACGACTAAAACCAAAGTATACTAATTGTCGCAAGTATTAGCGATGCAAGTCTCAGGTTGAGACCACATACACCTACCCTGATTCGGATTCCCATAGACACATAGTCATACTACCAATGGGACTCCGATGGGTCTATCCAGAGCGAAACTATTCCCGGTCTAACGGCTAATAGAACCTCCTATCACACTTGCATTAGTATCCAATACTTAAATATATGAGAACTATGTCGTTAAGCTTCCATAACGCGCACAAGTGTAATAATAGCCTATTCCGCATTATCGATGTCCAGTCTCGATAATACTACGACTAGGGATATTTAATGATTAAACTTTTCATGGATTAATATTGTCTCATATCTTATTAATTTGGTACTAATCATATGGACTTTTATCATTTATATATCCAAGTAATCCAATTACAAAATGATAAAAGAGTAATTTCCTATGTCACATAGTTTATTTGTACAAAAACATCATGTCTTTTACAAATAGTGATGTTATGGGTCATAATTGTCCAACAATAGTTAACTCTAGTTTTAACCTAGGCGAGACTATTCCTACAAATAGAATAGTTAGGAAAATCCTTAGATCTCTGCCTGACTAGTTTTTACCAAAGATCACAACCATCGAGGAAAGTAATGACTTAGATCATTTTAAACTAAAGAACCTCATAGGAAAAGTGCAGGTGTATGAGAAAAACTTCATGACATAGAAAACCCAAAACTATAGCGATGAAGATCGCAAAGGAAGTTAGACATGATCCTTCAAGTGATGATAATGATAATACTCTCACAAATAATGATTTGGCCATGTTTGCTAAAAAGTTTAAGAAATATCTTAAGATGAAGAAGAGTGGCCATAATACTGATAGAAATAAGAATGACAAACCTAGAGAGAGTATGCGTAGTATGAGGGAGTCTAGAGAGGATAAAGATAGAAAACCTCACACTATCCAATGCCATGAATGTGAAGGGTATGGGCAAAATAGATGTGAATGTCCTAAAGTCTAAAGGCAAGAAAGTTATGGCAGTCTTACTTAGCGATTCAGAAGATGGCTATACTTATGATTAGTCTTTTAAAGATAAGAGAAACTTTATGGCATTTACTGCTAGTGTGACAGGTGAGAGAGATGATAACTTTGGTGATGAAGATGCTGGATCCAAATTCTCTCATAATGACTCTGTAGATGATGATAGTCTTCAAGTAGCATATACTGAATTGTTTAATAAGATCCTAGCTATCAAGAAGACAAACATTGAGGTTAGTAAGAGGCTAAAGGAAACTGAGTTAGACAAGAATGAAGCTCAAGCTAAGTTTGAGGAAAGCCTTTTGGTTATTAATGACCTCGAGAGGAGGAATATGAGTTAATTGATAGAGTCAAATCTTTAGAACCTGAACTTAAAAATACTAAAACATAGTTGTCTGTATTTTCTAGTGGGATTAAAATGCTAGACCACATATTGGGGATTGATATGCCTCCTTGTGAGAAGATGGATTAGGCTTCATTGATTTGAGTTGTGACAAGGCGGCAACTTCTAAAACTATATTTTTCACTGCTCAGTCCAAGTCTAAACATGTTACATTAACTCCTCCTCGTGACTTAGGAAAGCAATTCATTGATGAGCGGTATGTGATCCCTCATGTTTATCCTCGTTTTACGACCCAACCTCAATCTATAGGTTTTTCTAGTAGACCTCGCTCTCGTCTGAGGTTTGTGCCTATTTTCCATCATTGTGTTTTTTTATTATATGTCCCTTAGTATATAGGATGGAAACCCGAACATAAATTTCATAGCCGATTCCGAATGGACGGTAGTATGATATGCACTCGGGAACAGAACTCCACGTACCATTGGATAATTACAAGTCATGTTGTGTCTTTTATTATTTTTATGATAAAAGAAAAAAAATAAAATGAAATGAAAAAGACCAAAAATATTTTATGGCTTGATAGAGCATGAAAAACTTATTACATGTGATCCTGAAATGTAGGATATATGGATATGCATGTATAATATCCTTTTACTTTTCTTAATGCTCTATGTGCATGAATGTGTGTGATAAAAACCTTTGGTATACTTTGTGTTTGCATTGCACATATATGCATGAGTTTTTGGACTGGTAGTCTAAATTCTGTCATACTTAAATCACAAAATAGTGTGAATTTTGACTAGATTACCTTTAAAATTTCCTACAAGCACACAATAAACGATTTCTATATACCCGGGGGGTTGAACTGGGTTATGGCATAAATATTACGGAATTAAAATTCTTGTCAATTTTATACTACTAAGCTAATAGCTTTACCAATTTAGATTAGGTAAATTTTCTCAATCACAAAAAATCCTCTAATAGCAAGTTTCTAATTAATATGCAAATATGAAAATAAACTTGTGATAATTAAAAGTTAAGGGATAGATAAAATAACAACGGTGATTTATAGTGGTTCGGCCAATAATGCATATGTTCACTCCCCCAAGCCGCGCTTGAAGATTTCCATTATGTTAAATCCACAACTTACACCGAGTTTTGTGTGGCTCACCCATAACCAAGAGTTTTATCCACTAGGTTCACTCCAAACCTTTACACAAGAGTTTTATGTCTAGGTTCACTCTTAAGCCTTTACAATGAGTTTTGTCCATAGGCTTACTCACAACCTTTTACAACAATCACATTTTTGAGTATACCCACTCACAAAGGGATTTCACAACCTCAAGTGTTTGAATAATAAAGTTTTACAATTAACTTGGGCACTCACAAAAGATAAGATGATTCAAGATGTGAGTTTCTCACTCAAATGTATCAAATCTCACTAATATGAATATGAAGATGAAATATAAGCTTTTTCAAATGTAGAGAGTGTAAGATATAGAAGATTTTAAAAACTCTCTTTTTTATTTGGGAACTCACAAAAGATTATAAAAATTTGAATGTGAGTGTATTACCCAAATGAAAAACAAGCTCACTAATTAAATATGAAGATGCAAAATAATGAGCTTTATAAATTTGATTTTGGAGAGAAAATGATTTGAAGATGATTTTAAACTCTCAAGAATATTTTCACATGATTAGAGGATGAATATATGTGCAAGAGAAGTATTAGAAGTGAGAAAAATGATCAATTTATAGATTTTGCATTAAACTAGCCGTTTATAGCTGTTTTAAATATCTGAGATCGGTATACTGGTGAATAGGACCGGTATGCCTGTCTGACAGTTCAAACGGCTCTAAAAATTGATTGGGACCTCTTAGACCGGTATGCCGGTTCCATGGACCGGTATGCTGGTTTTGGAGACCGGTATGCTTGTCCACAACTTCCTGATGACCAGTCAAGCCTGACAACACTAAATATTTCGGCCATAACTGTCTCTAGAAAATTCAAAATCACGATCTGTAAATTTCTACATAAACTAGACACATATATCTATCATCTATAAATCAATTAAGCTTCAAAAATATTAATATTAATTTTATGGAAATTTTCTAATGTGACAGGTATGTAGAAAACGCATATCTGAATATGTTGTAGTAAAATGGCTCTAGCAAAATTTATATATATCGGAATTGTGTTCTGTTTAAACCATAGTAAACTAGAGGCACATATCTAACTAACGGTATATCTTTTGAAGTTTAGTTCAATCGTTTGCTAATTTTCAAAACCATTTTCCGATACACTTGTGTATTGAAATGTATTTTGGTGCAAATGATTCTTTAAGTATTCTAAGCCATTTTAAATGCAAGTGATGCAAAATGTATGATTCTTAAGAGCTTTAAAACATTTGAATAAACTCACTTAAAATTATTTTTAGCTTCTTAATCATCATTTTATTTTACACTTGCTTTGGTTTTTCCATCTTATTTTTGGCTCTTTATCATCTTTGTTCTCAATATTATAATTCACTTTAGCTCTTCATCAAAATTTTGACTTAATTATTATCTTTTTGTAATGGCTGTTAAAGAACATCAAAGTCTTCTAGTATTACATCATCAAAATCCATCTTGTGATTAAGTCGCTAACAGACCTTATGCTACACCCTTTAAAAAAAAATTAAATGAGTCTCAACTTCAAAAAAGCCAATGGGCCAAATTCAAAAGATAATGGCAAAAAACCTTCACTCGAAAGAGTTTATTTAAGAGCTCATATTTAGGGGGAGAAAATTATAGCATGCAACTAATGTTGCTTATTTTCAAGTTCTGATGTTGCTGGGTTTGAACACCTATTTTGTGGACTTGGTGTGTCATGAGATGTGATTTCCTTAGATGTGTCATGAGCATAAAATAAGGTTTTAAGACTTGAATTGCTGTGCACTTATTTTCACGTAAGTGCTTGCTATGCTTCGATGTTTATGTCATACGCATGTGTGTATTATTTAGTATGACCACAAGCGGTGCATATTATTTCATGTTATAAACAGCTGTGTACTGACTGGGTATCAATGTACTTGCTTGAAGTGCTGTTTTGAATAGATTTTTTTTTTACTTATTTTATTTCATTGTGTCTGCTTGTGTACGTTTCATGTCATTGCATATTGCATTTCATTTAGTACTGCATAATTGTGAGTTTTTTTCTCGTTTACTTACCATGTATTCATTTTGCTAACTAATTAGGGCTGTTAGTGAGGGTAAGTTCAGTTTGCATTAAGTATGCATATTCTCTTGCATGTAAGTTTTAATTGGTATTTTGACATTTTAATTTTTACCCATTGTCATTTCTGACAAAAAAAAATGAGTGTAATTCATTATTTTTAATATCCATTTTTTATGAATATCTATTTCTTAAAAAAAATCACTGTTTAAGGGGGAGTAGGATATCTACCTTTATGTGCATGAAGTTTTTATTTCATTTTTTTGCTCTTAATATTCCCTATACTTTTCACGATATTCTGTTGTTTGTGGATGTTTCAGGTGAGCAAATCACTGGTTGTGGTGGCATCGATTTCAAGACTACTTTGTTAGGTATAAGATCGAGTCATATTGTAATAAGTCATTATCTTGATGGTTAGCAGTAGGCTATTTTCTTTTTGGGTCTTTTACCGTAGTTTTTGTATTAGGTAGTGTTTTGTCACGATATGCCAAAGTGGGAGATTGTTAGTTCCATATTTGTTGGCAATGTTTGTAACAAAACAAGTTCAATTGAGTTGTAAAAAATCTTGAAGATCTCGGAGCAATTGGACTGGTCTTTAGCAGACTGTGCATGAAGATATCAGATATTCGTTAGTGCTGCATTCGTGTTTGCGTTCGAACGAGTGACGTTCGTGTCACGTTCATGTTTGGGTTCGAACGAAACTTGGTAGCAGGTTCTCGTGTGTAGTGCGTTCATTTTCTCGTTCGAACGAAACCTTCCAGTGTGTTTGCGCTCAAGGTGCATTTGAGACTACATTCGAACGAGTTTACAGAATAGCGCCCGTTCGTCGCGCATTCTTGTGACATTAGAACGCACGTGCGTAAGTGGATTATTTTGGAAGCGTTTTTAAGCCAGATTTTCTCTAGGAAACCCTCACATTTTCCCTACCTATATAAACAAACTTAGAACCACATTCACAAGTGTTGAAAACACATTAACCAAGAAATTGAGCCTCAAATCTTCATAGTTTTTAAACCTTCTCGATTCTCACCTTGAAGACTCTTTTGAATACACTGTCTTCGTTTTCTTGGTGATACTAATCCTTGTTTGACCATTAATACAGAAACACAACCTAACTCAATTTCCTAAGCCTTCAGAGTTCTCAAGGAAGAAGATTGGTAGTTAGAGTTCCGACATTACGAGTTCGCATGGTTGATCCGCTTAAAGACTTCAAAGGTTCTGAAGAAAGTCGTTTGGTGCAGGCTCGAGAAGTTCTTCGGGTTATTATAGTCTAGAGGTATTAGAGTCGGCAGAGTTATTGTCATAGATCTTTTACCATCACTGTAAATTTTTCTCGTTATAGTGGATTTTGACTAGTAGCCTAGATACCTGGAGTGGTTTTTTACTCGCACAAGTTTTCCACTTTGTTAACAAAATTATTGTGTTGATTTTGTTTTCTGCATTGTTATTATTTTTTTGATTAATTATTGTTAGACTTAAGGGTGCTTGTTGGTAATTCATAGAACAATAATTAGGACTTGTCTTAGTTTATTGTGTTTAATTCCGGATAGGGTCAGAACCTAGGAAGAAATACAAATTTTCAAAAATAAAAAAATCTATCAATTTGGTAATGTGTAAAACAAAAATTCAAAAAACCTTCTGAAATCCTTAGCTAACAATACCACAATTCCAATTAACAAACTTTTTAAACCTAGTTATAGTCCCTCCGAAGGACCGTTAGCGCTTAGATGGTCAAACTGAGTGAGTGACATCAAATTGATACGAGGCCGCAACCTTGACCTGTACGCAGCGGAGAGTTAAAAGAACTTCAAAGTGATTTGATGGAGAAAATATTGTGTTTTCAATTAATATTTCTTTCGATTTTTAACCACACCCAATGAAATAATGTCGTTAACAGAATAGTAGAATATGAAACAATTTTGAAACCACCAGTGGAAAATGGATAATAATAATAATAATTTCATATCAAGAAAAATTATAATGTCCATGCTACCTTGCTGCAGGAGACAACTCAGAATCAACATCAAGAGTAACCATTCTTCTTGGACCTCTAGAAGATTCATTTCCATGCCCTTCATTTCTTACAAGTTCTGATGACAAACACTCCTTTAATTCCATCACAACGTCAGTCATTGTAGGCCTTTCATTGGAAGCACAAGCTAGTGCTAATTCAACAGCTTTCCAGGCTGAATTGTTATCAAAATCGCCCTGTAAATTTGGATCAACAATGTTTCTGATATCTCCCTCACCAACCCTGGAATTAACCCATTGACCTATGTGTGTACTCTCCTCTTCTGTCCTCCAAATGGCTGGTCGCCCTGTAATTATTTCTAGAAGAACGACCCCAAAGCTATAAACATCACTTTTCTGATTTAAGCAGTTCCCTACACAGTACCTGTATATATATATATATATGGGCAAATATTAATTAAAGACGAGTTTATGTTGCCGTGTTTGATTGGAAATTACTAATTGACATGTATTTACTCTTATATGATTAGACCAGAGATTAAAATTTAATTATGTGAATATTAATGGTCAAGGACATACTCAGGATCAAGGTAACCAAGTGTTCCAGCAATAGCTGTAAATATCTGAGTGCCACTTTCAATTGAAAACTTCCTGGAAAGGCCAAAATCAGCTATCTTGGCTTGTAATTTTTCATTCAATAAAATGTTGGATGGCTTCACATCTCTGTGGACTATGTTACAACCATTGTGAAGATACTCCAATCCTGTACAATTCATAAAATGTAAATTCAGAACTAATCAGAAAACTGATATATTGATTGAGCAAATATTTACTCACTAAATTAATTAATTACCTTGAGCAGAATCAACTGCTATTTGCAATCTCCCTTCCCAACTCAAGATATGTTCTTTTTCACCTGTACATCAAAGCAAAATGTCAGTACCAAGAAATCCTTTCTAGATCATCAAATCATGAATTTGACATAAGGCCGGACCTTTCAGATATTGATCTAGGGTTCCATTAGCCATGTACTCATAAATGAGCCCCAATTTGTCGCCTTCAATGCAATACCCAACAAGGTCTGTCAAGTTTCGATGATGAACCGTCATCAGAAGTTTAACCTGTAGCAAAAATTGATAGCAACATTTCATTGTAAGAAAATGCGATTGGCCTTGACATTTTTAAACGATTAAATCTATCGAATTTGGATGAAGTGTTTAACTTTTTATAATAACAATAAACTAATAAGATTAAATTATATTTAAATTTTAATTCATTAATTACCAATTAGTAAAAAACTAAGCACAAAAACTAAGGTCATCACTGAATCCAAGTCCAAATTTATTGTACCTCAGCTTTGAACTCCTTATAACCTTGCGCGGACGATGAAGAAAGCATCTTCACAGCTACTTGTTTGTCATCCAAATGGCCATGAAAAACTTCTCCAAATCCTCCTTGGCCAAGAAACGTCTCAAAATTGTTGGTAATCTTCAGGATTTCAGAATATGAAAATTGACGACTTTTGGGTGCAAATTCATTCTCCATCTTTCCAGCAACTAATAATTGAGGGCATCACAAATTTAAAAATTAACAGAATTTGAAAAAGGGTTATTATCATTTCAGAAATTAAGAAATAACAAATGAATTTAAAGAATATTGGATTGTAATATTTTACTATTATATATTTATAAATTTGAAATCTTATTACAGAACCTTATATTTCATTACTATATCTTTATTTAAAATAAGAAGTTACATCTTAATAATTATTATATCTATTTAATATTTTCTTATACTTCTTGAAGTAAAATGTAATATTTCGTAGTAAAATATAAAATTTGTACAAATATAATAGTAAAAGATTGTACTCTGATATTTATTGTACCAATTTGTTATTTCATAATTTTTAAAGTCTTGAATTATATAGATAATGTATCCAGTATCATGGCCTAAGGAAGCTCTAGCTACCTTGTGTGTTTCTCATTTTGAGACCGCAAAAGATTGCCATTGCAATAAAGATTATGGAAACTGAAGCAACTGATGCTACTACTGGAACAACAAACTTGTGTTTCTTCTTTTGGCATGAATCCGAAGAACAATTATTTTGATTTCCGTCGACACTGAAATCAATATGGATGATATGACAATATAAGTAAGACAAGAATTAATGAAATAATTATATAATCTGTAACGTAATTCATAGATAGTTCAAAGAAATAAGTAATTAATTTAACCTGAGATTAAGCGACCCATTATTTGACCTTTCTATGAGTTCGGCTGGAAGAGGCCCTGTAAGCTTGTTCCCTTTCAAGTTTCTGCAATTTCCGAAGTTATATCGAGTTATAACAAAAATTACTTGTGCAATGTAATTCCAAATTTCGATAGAAATACAAACTATTAAAATTATCGAAACAGATGGCGTGATATGATGGGACAAGTAAAATTGAAAAATATTATGATTATGGGTTAGAATCCTCTCTTAATTTAGTTTTCTTCACCTTAACAAATGCATGGTTGTGATGAATAGCTCAAAAAAATAATAAGAACAATCATAATCATACACCGACAATAATGTATTTTTTGGAAAATTTCTCAAATAAACTGAGATATAAATAAATGATCTTAAAATTTAAATATTGCACAATCATATACTCTCCAGTTATTTTTTGGGTTGAGTTAAATTCATGAATTTTATCATAATATCAAAGGTAGACTCACCCACAAGTAAACTGATATTACCTATCAACATGACACGGACTAAGGAAAAGGTCATATGTATGCGTTGAGTTAGCTCATTTTATCATAAATTCAACACAGTATACTTATGGTACGAAATCATTAAAATTTTATAAGAATCCAACTTGTACAAAAGGTTTAGATATTACCTTTTGTAATAACATTCTTAGGAAGTAAACTTACAGGACTCTCAAAGACGGCAGTTGAGATAAAAGATCTGGAAATGTTCCACTTAAGCTATTGTTCGATAAATCCCTGTATCCAGAAATTTTCAATATTAATCAATCTCAGCGGTCAACGCTTAATTAGTATAACAAGAGAAACAAAATCATTGCATATGGTTACTGCATGAACTGAACCAGAGTACTTACAGAAGCTTTATTGCAGTGAGATTGGCGAAGTATGGAGATATTTCTCCGGTCAGTCCACTTGAAGACAAGTTCCTAATTGCAGGTTAAATCTTCATTAATAGATAGCTAATAGATTAAACGGAAGTCCGTTTGAGAGTTTTTAAAATCATATTAAAAGTAGTTTCCCAAAGTTAAAAAAATATTTGAAATCTCTTGATAATGGATTCAAAAATGATTGTTAAATAAATAATCTTACAGGGATATGATTCTGGGGGCAATATTATCTTCATAACTGCAATTAAGACCATCCCACCAATAATTTTTGGGGGTGCATGGATCTCCTTGCCAATTTCTTTTCAATCCATATGTAGATTTTATATTCATTATAGCATCAACTGCAATTTAAAGAATCATACAAACAAATTAGTAAGAATCAGATTATGTTTAAAATTGTTCAATAGATAAATTAAGCATACCATCATCTTCACCAGTTAGCAATTGCGAGGAACTTTTTACCATAAAAATCTCAATGGCATTGATAATGGGTTGAAGGGTTGATCTATCAGTAGCATTGATTACATATTGGATTTTTGCTCCGCTTACAGGTACTGAACTGAAGGCAGTTTTTGAATACAAGTAATCCGGAACAATAGGTCCAAAGAAGAAATTTCCATTCAGATAGATGCTAAATTCTCTTGTCTGGTTTACCAACAACTCAACTTCACAAAAGTGCATGTAAACATAATATTTTGAAGTTGGATCCGTAGGCTCCCAGAAAAATATCAAAAAGTTTTCGCTAACATTTTCGGACACGACAGCTGTACTCATTACGGTTGGTGCTGGTCGAAAAGCATCAGGATTTTCGGAATCAATTGGGAGTGATGTGCTTAATGATTTCCAGCCTTGGTAGTTCTTAGGCATCCATAACCGATCATATATGTCATCCTTGTACCTATAGATACATGGTTAAAGAATGGGAAAAATATTTTACTTTCATAGATATAAAAAAACAAAAAGTCGTGTCTAACGTGATACTTAAGTGTTGACTTACTATCCACTTAGTCGGCTCTATTTGATGTTGTGATTAGGAAAGTATATATGGCGAACAAATAGTATAACGAAATTTTGATTTACGCTAAAAAAATAATTGTGATTCACCTTTTTAATATTTTGATGGTGGGGAAAAGCTAAAAACTCAGTTTTTGAAAGAAATCACAATTAGTAATCGTAATTTCTCATCATTAACCGAACACTAAATTATATATTTTGACCGAAATACAGTTTTGTTATCTCAACACAAGTCAAATCACAATGCCAAACACAACTAAAATCGAATCCTAGCTAGAAACAGCCTCTATATATAAAAAAAAAAATTTGGGGTAAGGCTACCAAAATCTCGACCTTCTAGACCTATGCAGTTTAATCAGAAACCGGTAGCTCCATGAGCAATTGAGTGATTAATCAGAAATAATCGGAATTAATTAAGAAGGGTAAAGTCGATATTTCATACGATTGAGAATAAAAATTCAAAACTCTCTCTAAAAGTCCTCTAAAAATCACTAAAAATATTTTATTTATGATTAAAAAATGCTAAATAATTTAAGAGTTTTTAGTTAAGTCAAATGAATAGAGACATTTTATCTTTATGTAAGAAAATATAATAAATTAAGGATAATAATATAATCATTTCCGTAATAAAATTAAAATTGAAGCATATTCTTACTTCTTTTTTTTTTTTAATTTATAACGGAATCATTCTTTTTTTCAAATAAAATCATCAATCAAAATTCCAAAAAAAACTAATAAAAATGAAAATAAAAATAATAAAAAATGAAATCGGATGATTTTTGGAAAATAAATTGATTAGTCGATCAAAATCACCTAAAAATCAGCGTCAATCTAAAATGGTCAAATAGCAATTAATCGCCGCTTAAATAGCATAGCCTCAAACCCTGCAATAGTAGGAGCCTGATGTACTAGGAATAATCTTCACACACATATATATGTGTGTCTATATATATATATATATATATAAAAGTAGGGTAGGGATCTCACCTGACAGATTTATTAGTTATAGAACCGAAATCGTATCGTCTGAGCAACCAAAGTGATTCAGCAAGAGATTGAGTCTCGTAAGTGGAATTTTTCAAAAGCCTGAGCTCAAGTGATGAAATGAAAGGTGTTCCAAGTCCAGTGTTAACAAGACATACATATATGTCATTATTCGGAGGAACGTGTATGATCTCTGTGGTCATAATACTTGAAGTATTATCCAATTTTATGGTATCCCAGACAATGCCTCCAACGTACAAATCAAATTGTGGCACATTATTTGTGCCATCATAATTTCCATACATGAAACCAGCTCTGAGCAAATACCTATAGTTTTTGCCTTGTCCAGGATTTAGAGTGTAACAATTTTTTGTACCTTCAGGAAAACTTCGGACACGATTAAATTGTCTTTCAAGCTGGGCATTGGACTGGAATTCAGATGATATGCTCTTTGATATTCCGGTATCCGTGAAGGGTTCATCTGAAATGTATTTGATGCTTGTAATCTCATCATTGTAACCAGAAGAAGCCGGTATCCCACAATCTATGCTAATGAATCCTGAGAAAGAAGAAGTAAAATATTTTTATAATAGAGTGCTTAGTTACAAAATGAAGTAAAATATTTAATTAAAAAAAGAAAAAAAAAAAAGAAATAGAAGTTGAAACCAGATTGATCCTGAGCTTGAATCAGTACTGCAAGAGTTAAAAAAGAAAGCAATTCATAGCGGAAGCTCTTTATTTTGCCCATCGCTGCTCTCTTTGTTTATTTTGTTTTCAATAAGAGATGATTTATAACAAATTTGATGAGAATAAGTATCGATTCTGCCGAATTAAAAATAGTGTAGTTGCATGATTCATTTCTTTCAAATGATTCTCTATTATATATATATATATATACATTCACAAAGTCAAAATGATAAATATAAAATTGGTGTATTTTGCTTTATGCAAAATTTCGAGGTAATCCACTGCTTTCAAGCTCACCATAGAGTGAAACGATTCAATTAACAAAGTCAAGTTCTCAAATTATAAAAAGAATCAATCTGAAAAAAAAAGACAGAAGAGAATTGATGGTACAACATGAAATATTTAATTTGGCTTTGGCACCAACTTTTAAATTATACATTCTAAGGTCAACATTATAATCTTGCAACATTTCAAAGATTGAAATTCATTTTTTGATCTTGAGCATGTTATTTATATACAAATTGTGAAGTTTCCTATCACATTCCTCAATAACTAGAAAAGAGGAGGATTCTAGAAGCCAGCAGTATTATATGTTGTATATATCTTGATTGGAAGGCAATCATATGAGAAATAATTTAGTAAACTATGACAATTGCTATAACAGAGGCAACTAATTCATGTAAAATAATCAATTTCATCAAACGTCATAAAGTTATATTCTTCGTTTTCTCCTATATATATTGAATTTCCATGAAAACATGTACGGAAAGGCACTAATCAAATCATGGTTAAACCTAGACAGTTTAATCGCCCATTAATCTGCGTTTAATCATAAATTACTATTTGAATCATTTGATCCGATTGATTTGAGCCTTTTAAACCGACACTGATTTTCAGGGGATTTTGACCACCACAAGAAAATGGACCTTTAGCGTCCAAAGGGTTGACCTTTTAGCGTCCAAATAGATTTTCAGCGCTAAAGGATTACACTTTAGTGTCGAATTAAAATTTGATGCTAAAGATTCTACCATTTAGCATCGAAATTCGATTCGACCCTAAAAGGTTGCACTTTTAGTGTCGAAATAGTTGTTTGACGCTAAAGGTTGCCCCTTTAGTGTCGAATTTTGATTTCGACCCAAAAGGGTAAATTTAAATTTTTCGAATTCCCACATTTTAAAATTTGAATTTACCGCCTCAAAAAATTAGATTTAAGTTTTTGACATTTAGCGACGATTTTTCGCCGCTAAAAGTCAAATATTTCGACGTTAAAGGGTAAATTTAAATTTTTCGAATTCCCGCTTTCTAAAATTTGAATTTATGGCCTAATTAGATTAGATTTAAATTTTTTTACATTTAGTGATGAATTTTCAACGCAAAAAGTCAAATATTTTGACACTAAAGGGTAAATTTAAATTTTTCAAATTCCCACTTTCTAAAATTTGAATTTAGTGATTAAAATTTTTTACCTTTAGTGATGAATTTTCGACGATGAAAGTCAAAAATTTCGACGCTAAATATCAAAATTTTGATGAAATAATTCCCGCTTTGATGACCTTTAGCAACGAAAGATCATTTCGTCGCTGAATGTTATTTTTTTCCTATAAATTCATTTGCTCTTTCATTCCCCATATTCTCACTTTCTCTCGTACTCTTATTTCCTCTCTAAAATTCTTTTTTTCTTAAGTGTTTTGTTTGATTTTTTTATATTTTATATTAACATCCAATATATTTTAATTTTTTTTGGAGGGGAATATGAAGATGAAGAAATGGTGAAAATGAAGATAGTGAAGAAAATGAAAAACAAATGAGAGTGAAGATGAAGAATATGAAAGTGAAGATGGATAAAATATATAGAAAATTATATTTTATCATTTTGTTTTTTATTTTATATATTTTTTTGTTGTGATAAATTTTGTAATTTTATTTTTATATCAATAAAGATATTATTATTATAATTTTTTTTTTTATAAAAATGCTCTTATGTTTTCTAAAAATTTAATTATTTTTGTAATGAAATTAGTTTGAAATTAATTTGTAATGTCAATTTTTTATAATAATTATCGTATACCCTTTATTGGACGCTAAAAGTAATTAAATAATATATATATATATATATATTAATATTATATCACCTTTAGCGTCGGAATTTTCGACGCTAAAAGAAAAAATAAATAAGTTTTTTTTTATAAATTATAAAATTATTTGGCGTCGAAAATCGTCGTCGCCAAATATGAGCTTTAGCGTCGAAAATAACAATTTATCGTCGAAATTTTTTTGACGCAAATTGTTGTACTTTAGCGTCAAATTTTTTTATTTCGACGCTAATTGTCTTTCTCGTCCACGTTTTGGCGTCCAAAATTTTCGATGCTAATAACCTTTAGCGTCAATATTCTTTCTTTTAGCGTCGATATGTTTCGACGCTAAAGACCTTATTTTTTGTCGTGGACCAATTGATCAACCGATTTCTGATTTTCCAAAAATCACCCGATTTCTATTTTTAATACATTTTTTTAAAATTTTAATATTGTTTTAAGATTTTGATTAATGATTTTTTTTTTTGTGAAAATAGAAGGATTTCATTATAATTGGTGAAAAATAGTGAGAATATGTTTCAATTTAAATGAATTATTACGAGAGTATTAACACCAATACCCTTAAATTATTATATATTCTTAAATAACATAATATTTTTATTTATATCAAAACAGTCCCTATTTATATTGACTTACTAAAGCTAGACTCTTGTATTATATAGCTTTTCATCATAAATGAATGTTTTTAAGTGATTTTTGAAGGATTTTGCTATATCAGTGATTTTTTATTTTTTATTAAACTGCTCAAGGTTAAACTTTCTAATAAGGCTCCATTTGGTAGAGTGGTGTTGTGGCTCAAACGGAGGTTCAAGCTGTGAAGTCAAAGTTAACTGTGTTGGGTAATACAAGGCTTTTTTTTTTTTTTTAATCAAACAACTGTGGAGAGAATCACTCATTTTCCCATCTATAATTGCAAGTGTTTGCCAAACACCAATTAGAATCAGAGCTGCTAAATAACCCGAAGCTGAAGAGGAAGAATGATATATAGTGGTTAGATTTCAATTTTAAAATTAGGTATCTAAAATGGATGTTGATTAGTTATGATTTTTAGTATTTTGGATATTAAATATTGAATATCTAATTAAAAAATAATATATAAATAAATAAATATAACATTAATAATAAATTAAAATAAAATAATTTTTTTAATTTTTTTTTGGATATTCTTTAACGATCTAAAGGGAAACTTGAGACAGTCCTCCTAATGTTTTCTAATATTTATCTTCATAATGTCATGTTATATCAAAATTTTAACAGACAAATTTATCTTATAGCTACAATATGAACTTTAAAAACCCCATGGCCCATGATAATAATAAAATTAGGGAGAAAAAATAGCAAATAGATCCAGTGATTTTCAAAGATCAAATAACGGAAACACATAAAATTAAACAAATAAGGCTTCGCGGAAGTAATGCAAATATATTGGTATCAAATAAAATATACAAAGTAAAAGGTCAACACTATCCATCTTAGAAAAAAATGGTAGCATATAGCATGTGTTATTTAAAAGGTAATAACTGGGCTGAACCATCTGAGAATTTCCGTTTTTTTTTTAAAAAAAAATTATTGGAAATCCCACCGATAAACCATCCATTACGGGCTTAAGTGGAACATGTAAAATCTCCGACTGTCCCAGACTCTTATAATAAACGCACTTCCTGGATTCGAATCCAAAATCTCAAGATGAGATTCTAAACCCTACACCACCAAGTTTGATTCGCGTTGATTGAATAGAAACGAACAAATATCTAAAGTCAAATTTGAAATAGAGAAATAAATTAGAGTTGAAAGGACGGAATTAAATAATTTTTGTTAGTGATAATCACCTATTCTCAATTTCCAAGTTTTTATGAGGATTCTGTTCACATCACAATTATAATATTTCAAATATCAGATTTTTTTTTTCAATTTTTTTTCTTTCTCTATTTGCACTTTAAAATATATTTTGATAAAAAATTCTATTAAAAAAAACCCATAATGTAAATAATATTTAAAGATTGTTTAATGTAAAATTATTACAAATCTTGGACACCTCCTTGCTTCAACTTTGATGTAGATATTTATAATCTATTGACAGAATTCAACTGACCAGTTGTCCCAAAGGAAGTGGCCAAATAATTTTTAAATAACTCTATTTATTTTACTACCTGAGTTGGAATCTTGGGAGGTAAGATGATAAAAAAAGAATGGTGTTATTCAACCTCCAATTTTTATCTCATTAGACCCATTTTTTCAGAATACAGTATTTAAATAATTAAGTTAATATAATTTCTCATTATACCCATTTAATTCCCAAAGTATCCTTACTGATATTGTCTTATTGTCTCATCTCTCTCATTTAGAATGAAATCCGTCACTCTTCTTCTTCTCATGTTTTTAATTTATCATAAAATTAGATCATAAATCAACCACAACGTAACTTAATTAATTTATTATTTTATTTTGGAATTGTAGTTTCACTTTGTAAAATCATGGCGGTCCGAAAAAAATAACTCCTTAGCGCCATGGAACTTCCTCCGATCTCCAATTCATAAAACATATATTGAAATACAATTTTCTAATGCTTTAGCTACCACATCAAGAAAAACGAGATTTTGGGTTTGTTTGATTGGATTTAAAAATGAAAATTTTGAGAATTTTTTTCAACTGAAAAATGAAAAATAAAAATCTGGGTATTTGAGAAAAAGTGAAAATACATAAGTTTAATAACTTTGTTAGTGACTTGATTGTGTAAGACAAAGGTCTTTTTGTCTAGTTTAGTTTTTGCCATGAAAAGAAAATTTTGAAATATCAATAAGAGAATGTGAGTGGAATGTGTTCAATAACCTGTTGTAAATTCTTCAAATATTCAAATATTTTGTGTTGGATGGAGGAGAGACATGTCCTTTGGATGGTACCTCTTAGGGACATGTCCTCCATTTGTGTGTAACATGGTCCTATGCTTAAGGGATGCATAGGAGGTGTGCAACCCTTTGGAGGGTTGCACTCTAACCCAAAGGGTGTCCATGAGGCACCCTTCCATGCTTATAAAAGGAAGCCATTATGTTCCTTTAAAAACATACAAATGAAATCCGAATTTCATCATACAAGTGAGAGTCTGAATTGCTTTCTTGAGTCAGAGAGTATTCCACCATATTCCAAGTTCAAGATCTTGTTAAGGTGTGCCACTTGAACAAGAGGAATCCGGGTTATCCTGGGAGAACGTTAGCCACAAATCCGTAGAGCACCGAGACAGGGCTGATAAGTTCTTAAAGACAGAGATTAATCTCGATCCGGACTACTGTTCTTCAACTTTGTATCAAGGTTTTTCTTATTCTCAAGTTTTAAGGTTTTTTAGGGTTTATGCATGTTAGATCCAATTTTCTGGTTTGATTTGTTTGTTTGCATGTTAATTTCTTGTTTAATGACACTAATCGGACAACAATCTTAAGAACTTATCAACTAGTGTTGTTAAATAGTAAATCACATGCGTAGTTAAGAAAATTTCTGGAAAAAAATACAGACTGGGCATGAAAAACCCGTAGGGCGTTCGAACGCCTGACGCACGCGAAGGTAAAAATCTGAAAATTCGTAAAAACATTCGAACGCGTATTCAAACGCAAGCCTTCTGCCTAAGAACGTTCGAACGCATCTTCAAACGCGAATCGAACGCAGACCTTCTGACTTAATTCGTTCAAACGCGTCCTAAACGCAACTCGAACACAAACTCTCTGGAAACATTCCGTTCGAACGCGTTATCAAATGCTACACGAACGTGAACTCTCTGGAACACTTCGTTCGAACGCGTTATCAAACGCAACACGAACGTACATACACTGGATAGTCTCGTTCGAACGTAGATACGAACGCGACACTAACGAAATAGTCCTGGAATTTTTATAAACTGCAAAGACTTATATTAATTTTAACTTAGTTAATCATATACTGAATCACTATAATTTTGGTAGTATAAATTTAAGTTATTATTAGGTTGTTCAATTATCACAAGCAAACACTTAGTGATAAAGTTGAAAAATTTATTGTGTGTTGCATACTTGGTTGATAATTAAAGTGTAATTTTACACAAGTAATTCCATTCAATCTTGATTGACACTTACACATATATTTACACATGTCGTAAACAGTTTGTGCTATTGAATAAGTGTAATACTGAGTTTGAATTGCTAAAAGATCTTATTGAAAAAAGCGTTTAAAGAATATTCTATCAAAAAGGCAATAAGAGCCTAAGTGGTCAAGGATTTAAGTGGTTACTCCGGACCCCCCTCGTCCTCTGGGAATATTCGTTTATTCATTTTTCAAAATAATCTTTAGTTGAAATTCAAGGACTTGTGTTTATTGGAACCACTGTCCAATAGAACAACAAGTGGTAACTTAGTATATCACTTTGAATAAGATCATTTGTTGATCGTTGTGCAATTTGTCTTTTGTAGACCTATTGACCCCTGTTGAATTTTCCAAGCGGAAACATCATAGTACCGGTCTCTCATGGAGAAAATCCGGAGAAGTTTGGTGGAGCAAACTTCAAACAGTGGCAGAGCAAAATGTTATTCTACCTGACAACGTTTCAGTTGGCTAAGTACCTCAAAGATCCTCCGGGTCCTGTGGAGGGTGAATCAGAGGCAGCCAAAGAACTGCGAGAAGAGACATGATCGTCTGGCGACTTCCTGTGCAAGACCTACCTTTTGGGTGGTCTTGACAATACCCTGTACAATGTGTACCAAGACATCACTTCTGCGAAGATTTTCTGGGAATCTCTCGAGAAGAAATACAAAACCGAGGATGTCGGATAAAAAAAATATGTCGTGGGTAGGTTCCTGGACAACAAGATGGTAGATTCAAGGACGGTGATGTCTCAGTTGGGTGAACTGCAGTAGATCATTCATGAAATACTGGATGAAGGTATGAAACTCTGTGAGACGTTTCAAGTTGCCACTATAATTGAAAAGTTGCTTCCATCATGGAAGAACTTCAGGAGCTATCTGAAACACAAAAAGAAACAGATGAGCCTTGAAGACCTTGGAGTTCGATTGAGAATCGAAGAGGACAACATGAAGTCTGAGAAGGCCAGCTACAAGACTATGGAGTCTAAGGCCAACATCGTCGAGGATGTAAAGGGTAGCAAAAAGGAGAAAAAATAGTGTAGCTGATTCTTCCCAAGCTAACGAGAAGTTCAAAGGGAAGTGCTACAACTGTGGGAAAAGAGGTCATATGGAAAATGACTGTAGAAACAATAAGTCTCAGGACAAGGGCAATGAGGCCCATGTCGCTGAAGATGAGCAGTTAACTGATGAGATATCAGAGATGAATTCTCAACAATGATAGCTAAAGCCAACTTGGTTGGGAATCCGAGAGAATGATGGGTAGACACGGGGGCTACTCGTCATATCTGTGCAGATAGCAAGACGTTTTCCTTGTATCAGAAGGTCGATGGCCACGATCATCTGACAAGGGAAACTCGTCTACCTCAAGAGTGGTTGGACAAGGCACAGTGGTTCTGAATATGACATCCGGAACGGAGCTTACATTGAAGAATATTTTGCATGTTCCAGATATTCGGAAGAACTTGGTCTCGGGTTCTCTCCTAAGCAAGAATGACTTTAAGCTTGTATTTGTTTCTGACAAGTTCGTATTGACGAAGAATGATGTTTATGTAGGAAAAGGATACCTCACTGAGGGTCTTTTCAAACTCAATGTAATGACTGTCATTCAACACAGTGGTAATAATAAAGCTGCAATTTCTGCTTATATTATTGAGTCACAAAATGTATGGCATGAGAGGTTAGGACATGTTAAGTAACATGGACCTTATACCTAAAATTGATAGCCAACATAAGTGTGAGGCATGTGTTGAAGCAAAAATACATAAAACATCATAGAACGAAGTTCTGAACCTTTGGAACTTGTACACACTGATGTGTGTGATATGAATATTGTGCAAACAAGATGCGGTAAAAAGTATTTTGTCACTTTTATCGATGATAACACAAGATTCTGTTATGTGTATTTGCTGAGGAGCAAAAATGAAGCTATTGAGAGCTTGATACACTATAAGAACGAAGTTGGAAATCAACTTGGCAAAAAAATCAAGAGAATCAGGAGTGATAGAGGTGGTGAATATGTTTCACCATTCGGTGAATATGTTCTGTGTACGGAATTATTCACGAAACCTCTGCTCCTTATTCTCCTCAACAAACGGGATTGTTGAGTGCAAAAATCGAACATCGAAGGAAATGATGAATGCCATGTTGACTAGTTCTGGTTTAACTCAGAACTTGTGGGGGGGGGGGGGGAAAGCCCTGCTTTCTGCGAACTACGTTCTGAACAAGCTTCCTCACATGAGATTGGATAAGACACCATATGAGTTGTGGAAAGGTTATGTACCTTCCTATAAATATCTGAAAATGTGGGGGTGTCTTGCCAATTGCCAAGGTGATAGTTCCTAAACCTAAGAAGGTGGAATATGACCCGAAACTGTTAACTGTATATTCATCGGATATGCTTGCAACAGTAGTGCGTATCGATTCTTGGTACACAAGTATGAGATTCCTGACATCAATCTAAATGTGATGATTGAGTCAAGGAATGTAATATTTTTTGAAGAGACATTTCCTTGTAAGGAAAGACAAAGAAGATAGTCTCTCAAAAGATCTGTTGATACTGTCAAGGACAGTGATCAGGTTGACCAAGAGTCAAATCCGATTTTCTGACATATTAGTTAGAAAATGAGCCTCAAAGCTATAAGGAAACAATGTCTTCTCCAGAGGTACCTCTGTGGAAAGAGGCTATTAATAGTTAGATTGATTCAATCCTACAGAACCATACTTGGGAGTTGGTTGATCTTCCTCCAGGTTGTAAGCCACTGGGCTACAAATGGATATTCAAAAGGAAGATGAAAATGGATGGATCAATAGTTAAGTACAAGGCATGGCTTGTCATAAAAGGTTATAGACAAAAAGAAGGCCTTGTTTACTTTGACACCTATTCACCAGTGATTCGTATCACATCGATAAGAATGCTCATAGCCATAACAGCTATATTTGGTCTTGAAATACATCAAAAGGATGTAAAGACGTCATTCTTGAGTGCTGAATTGGAAGAAGAGATTTACATGGAACAACCAGAAGGGTTTAATATTCCTGGATAAGAACAGAAGGTGTGCAAACTTGTAAAATCCTTGTACGGATTAAAACAAGCACCTATACAGTGACATGAGAAAATTGACAAAGAGATGTTGTCAAGTGGGTTTAAAACCGATGAGTGTGATAAGTGTATGTACACCAAATCAACTAAAAAAAGATATGTCATTGTATGTCTCTATATAGACGATATGTGATAATTGGTAATAATCATGAGTTGATTCAGTCTACCAAGAAAGTGTTATCCAGTAAATTTGATGTGAAAGATTTGAGAGTAGCTAACCTAACTCTTCCTCTATCAAATAATACTGGCTTAAGCGTATCGCCATTAGAGTATTCAAGGATCATCAGAAGTCTGATGTATCTCACGAATTGCACACGAACTGATATCGCTTAAGCTGTGAATAGGCTTAGCAGATATACAAGCAATCCAGGACATAACCACTGGAAAGCCATAGTAAGAGTTTTGAGGTATGAGAAACTTCAAAAATATGGGCTTTATTACGAGAAATATCCTGATGTTCTAGAGGGATACATCGATGCTGACTGGATATCTGATACAGTGGATTCCAAATCTACGAGTGGATTTGTTTTCACACTTGGTAATACAGCCGTGTCACGGAAATCCTCGAGGCAAACATGTGTTGCCCGGTCTACTATGGAATCAGAGTTCATAGAGTTAGAAAAAATAGCGGAAGAAGCGGAATGGATTTGAAACTTCCTGGAGGATATTCCTAGTTGGCCCAAACCGATGCCAGCGATTAACATACATTGTGAAAGCCAATCGGCTATTGGGAGAGCCCAAAATACAATGTATGAGGGTAAGTCTCGACACATACGTCGGAGATATAATACCATAGGTCAACTGCTCTCAAGTGGCATAATATCGATCGATTATGTTGAGTCGAAGGAAACCTAGCGGATCCACTAACTAAAGGTTTACCTCGAGAACAAGTTGAGAAGTCATCGAGAGGAATGTGCTTGAAGCCTATAATCTAAGAATTGT